>CM033648.1:91364846-91404124 GCA_019512145.1 Engystomops pustulosus | reverse complement strand
ACTCTTAAATGGAATCTCCTCACACATCAGAAAATTCACACAGGGGAGAAGCCGTTTTCATGTTCAGAATGTGGGAAATGTTTTTCTCAAAAATCAAATCTTGTTAAGCATAAGAAAATTCACACAGGGGAGAAGCCGTTCTCTTGTTCAGAATGTGACAAATGTTTTATTGAAAAATCAAATCTTCTTGCACATGAGAGAATTCACACAGGGGAAAAGCCGTTCTCTTGTTCGGAATGTGACAAATTGGGCGGCGTGATACAGGGACCTAGAGCCCGAATTCTGACAAATTGGTGCTTCTGTATACAGATACTTACCATGTACGAGTACAATGTCCTCACTATCAGGTAAAACATCAGCGCTTCCTTAACCGAGCTCCCACCTTGTTCTCCGCTTTGCTGACGTGCTTTCTATTGGTCACAGTTCTGTCCTTAATAGGAATAAATGTTTCTTGGTTCTGAATTAATGAACATTCATCATGCAACGACTCAATACTAAATGCGCACGAGGTTACAATAAATATAGCTTCTACCGCTTGCACCGGCTTCTCTAATGAATATGTAAAAGTTGTCTACAAAAGTAGGAGGGACGATTTGTTCAGATTCTAAGCCATGCTAAGCGGGTAACCGTCATCATGAGGACATTGTTCATGTGACTGGCTCCAAAACGGCATGTAATGCCTCAAGATAAATATGTTTTGTATAGTCCTTAATCTTTTACTTATGTACAATCCTTAGTATTAAATTACCTGCCCCTGCCAGAATCCTGTACTGAGTCCCAGTGGGAGTGGGAGAACTCAAAAGAAACGTTGTCTACAGGGACGAGGAGGAGAGAAAGGATGTGAGAGGTAATGGTTTAGAGAAGGGTGTAAGCGAGCTGAAGGAGGAAAGATGCATTTGAGCAGATGGCATTCGATTTGAAGTCACCCTCCCCTCATTGACTCAGCCTAGAGGGATTCTGGTAGGAATGTAGCAGGTAAGATAAACTAAAGGATGTAAAGAAGAGACAACAGATTTGAAGAAATTAAAAGGCAAAAAATTATTATATTGAGCGTACCAGCCTCCCATTACTGGTAAAGGTGCCCTTTATGAAGGACAGTACACTATAAAATACTTTTAAGTTCCTGTGTGAATCTCCTGATGTTTGTTGATCAAGACATAGATGACTTTTTGACGCCATCAAACAGTTTGCACACTGTGAAACAGTGACAACGGATCTCCCTGTGTGAATTCTTCAGGTATTTAAGAGCCCTGAGACTTATTACGCAAAAAACATTTGTCACAATGTGAACCATGAAAACGGTTTCCCTGTGTGAATTCTCTGCATGGTTTTACAAGATTTGATAAGAGAGGAACAAGCTGTGTGTACCTTTGAACATAAACTGAGGAATGGCTTCTTCCTAGTGGAAGATCTCTCCCTGATACAACAACGAGTGATTTGTAATATAACATCATTTCCGCCACATTGCTGAACATGAAAACGGCTTCTCCCCAGTGTGAAATTTCTCATGGGCCAAAGCTTGATTTTTGAATGAACATTTCCACATTCATGAACATTGAATACGGCTTCTCACCTGTGTGAATTCTTTCATGACGAGCAAGACTTCTTTTTAAAAAACATTGTACATCTGAATCGATGAAAAATGGCTTCTGACCCTGTGTGAGTTCTCTGATGGTCAACAAGAGTGATTTCTTACTAACTATTTTCCACATCGAACATTGAAAAATGCTTCCCCCGGGGTGAATTCCCTGATAGTATTTAAGTGCAGAAATTATTTTTTTTGAGGCAAAACATGGTATCGCATTTGCAAACATGAAAAATGGCTTCTCCCCGTGTGAAGTCTCTCATGTTGAAACAAGATTGGCTTTGTGAAAAAAAAAACATTTCCCACATTCAGGCAACATGGAAAATGGGTTTTCCCCGATGTGAATTCTCTGATGTGCAAGAAGTTGCTTGTACAAGTAAAACATTTCCACATTCTGAACATGAAAGGATTCTCAGGAAGATTACATTTAATAAAAGTCATAGATTTTCCACATTCAGAGCGGGGATGCTACGTAGATGGTGATTGTTCTTCTTGAGTCCTCTTTTTGACATTATTTATGTGATGTTTCAGAAGAAGTGATCCAATGTAATAGGACCAGACATGATCGATTGTTGCAATGAAGGTCTGAGGGGTATAATCCTTCTGCGTATGTTTTTATATGCATATAGTGGTGATCCACCATCATCAGCTTAATATCTGAAATATCAGAGGTTCCTCTCAGCTCATGGTAACATCAACTGGACTGATAATAATAGTAATAGGTTAATTAATAAGTGGAGTATAGATAACATGTCTCTAATTATTAGATACAAAAATTAGGAAGAAAAAGGCAAGCGCAAGTATCTTTTAGGAAATAAGATGAGAGCGGGGAAATAAGTTACTAGAAAACGGCGAGCTCTCCGAAACTGCTGTTGAAAGAACCGAGGTGTTTTATTCCATGTGTAGCAGACGAGAGGTAGAATAAAAAACTCTTTATTTTCAAAGTTTGGAGGTGCTGCCTATTCTCCTGGGGAATTTGTAATAATAGAATTTACAACAAGTTCTATATAAATGCTGAATTGCTATTTGAACCTTTCATTCACCTCATTCACATTCTGAGCACAGAAACATCGTCACATTGAGAGGTCATAATCTTGTTCTACAGTATATCACTTTCTTTTCAAGACTTTTTTTTTCTCATAGATGATGACGACTTCTTTGGGTGCCTTTGTATGTGGGGTACAATTAGGCGACTTTCCACTTGCCTAACAAAATTCGAATGGCCAGGAGTTTTAAAAAAGTTTGCAACGAAGCCTCAGAACAGGGCTGCCTGATATCTCAACCTCTAAGAAATCAAACAAGTCCCAAACCAGACAAAAAAACAGAAAAAGCCACAGACAAATGTCCAGACGTCAAGAATGACAAAGACCTCCTTTGTACATAATGCAAATTTATCTTTCTACATCTCTGCACCACCCAACATATAAATCCCCCCCTCTAATTTATGCATTGCCTGCCTATATATATAATCCTTATATCCATATTCTTCTACATCTCTACACTATAAATTCTACACCTTACATTCGACAACATACATTCCTGCACTCTACATTCCCGCACCTCTACATTCCTGCACCTCTACATGCCAGCAACCTCTACATGACAAGAACACTCTACATTCTTGCACCTTACATTCTACATCTCACATTCTTGACCCTACATCATGACACCTTACATTCAGGCACCTCACTTCATTGCCAACCTTACATCATGCACCTCTACATTCTACATATAATTCTGCACCTCTACATTCTGCACCTCTACACTGCACCTCTAACCTACACCTCTACATTCTTGCGCCTCTACATTGATACACCTCTACATTCCTGCACCTCCAAAATCCACAATCTCTACATTTTGCACCTCTACTTCTGCACTCTACATTCCTGCACCTCATAAATCTACACCTCTGACATTCGTTGCGCCTCACATCCTACACTTTACATTGCCTGGGCACCTCTACAATTCCTGCACATCTAATTCTTACAACTCATACATTCCTGCAACTCACATTCATACAACCCTCTAAATTAGCACCTCTACATTCCTGCACCTCTACATTCCTAACCTCTACACTACCTACACCTCTACATCTACACCTCTACATTCTGCAAATCTACATCCTACACCCTACATCTGAACATCTACGTTACGGCACCGTCAATCAATTCAGACACGTCTAGCAGATCCGACTACCTATAGACATTCGCTGCACCTCTAATATTCCTGCACATGTAAGATTACACACTCTAATTCCACACTCTAAATTCTTGCACCTCTAAATCCCTAACTTACTATAAATTCTGCGCGATTACACCCTACACCTAAACATTCATGCAATGCTACAAGTCCTTACATCTACCTATATTCTTGAGCCTCTACATTCTAATCTATACATTCTGCACCTCTACAGTCCTAAAACCTCTACATTTTTTTTTTTTTGCCCAGGTCATATCTACATGTCTGCACATTAACATCCTGCACCTCACATACCTACACTCTACATCACAAAGGGATGAGTCAAAAACTTATCGACAACAAAAATAAAACGTTAAGGTGTATAGCAGACAAATAGCGTTGAGGCCTCTGCATTTCCTATTACCTCTACATCTACCTCACATCTTGCCTTACACTATTCATTCCTGCCTCTAATTCTACACTCTACATTCCTGCACCTCAACATCCTGCACACTCTACATTCTAATCTCTACCATTCTCTGCGACCTATAATCTAACCCTGCATTCTACTACATTCCTCACCCTTACATTCCTCACCTCTTAATTTTGCCCTCTACATTCCTGCACCCTACTCCTACATTTACATCAACCTCTACATTCTTGTTACATCATGCATTAAAAACCTCACACATCTACACTACATTCCTACACTCCATCTTCCGCCGCCTACATCTGCACATTATCCTACCCACATTTCCTACACTCTATCCACACCTCTACATTCCTACACCTCTACATGCTTTAATCTAATTACTTGCCTTACATTCATACAACCTACATTACCCACTCTAATCTGAACCTATACATTCCTAGCACATCTACATTCCTACATGTCTACATCTTAACTGCATACCTCTACATCCTGCATCTCTACATCCTACCACCTCTACATTCTACACTTACATCCTGCACCCTTACATTCCTGGCACTCTTCCCACTGACATTCCTGACCCTCTACTTCCGTTGCGACCTCTACATTCTCACCTATACATTCTGCACCCTATAACATCCATACACTCAATCCTCACCATCACATTCCTGCACTACTCTACATTCGCACTCTTACATTATCCTACATCCGTACACTTACATCCTAGCCTGATAATACGTCATAATACGTGCAAGAATACCTCCCTAGAACCAGCTTTTAGCTGCAAATATTTGACGCCAAAAAATTTGTACCCAAAACGAGTCACAAAAAAGAGACGCGAAAATATCCTCAGAATTCACAAGCGGGTGCACCATTTGGCAGCCCAAAATAGAGCAAGTCAGCGTAGAATGTCAGAGTCAAACCCCAATATTGTGGAGCCACCCACACCATTTTGCGCTGTGAGAAGGATATAGAAATGACCCCATCATGTGGTAGTGGATTCAGGCAGAAATAATTGTGGCTGAGGAAAAATCAGATTCAATAGAATGCAATGAAGGCGTGTCAGTATCCAATTGGGGGGTCCCTGGCACCAGGTCGTGTCCTCCTGCCCGGCCTCCATCCTCTGCAATATCTGGACATGCTCTACTCTCCATTCTGTGTCTCAGTCTCTCGGTAATGTCCTCCAGTAAGATCTTCCCAAGAGTCTCTCATGGAGTTGTGCTTCGGTGTTCTATACCCTGGTCTGCCCTTTGTCCCAACAACCTACCCCATGTAAAGAAGGGTGTTGTGTCCCACTTCCTTAATCAGCCAGGCTGAGGTTAAGAGTTGTTTGTTTTAGGTTCTCCTTTGTTATGGGTTTATTATCCCCTCCCACCAAAGAAGGCCAGGATGTGTTCCTTTCGATGAAAACCTAGATAAACTTAATTTGCATCTTACTAGGTGAAATGCTGCCTGTGAGCCCTCCTTATTCACATCCTGGACAATAGGGAATGCAATTACAGCAGACAGGACGACTCTGACCGCTGTGTGAGACTGCCATGTACTGGTAAATGGTTACATGGAGCAGAGAAAATCATGACCCAATCAAGTGCTTTTATTCCAATCAAATTATGAGATGACTATGTTTTATTTTTTAAATAATTTTAGTAAACACTTCAGAAGTTCTTCCGTCACAAAAATCATGTATTGGTGCTGAATGTAAACTTTTGTTAGTAACTAGAGTATGAGCGAGCACTATAAATGCTCGGGTGCGATCGTAATTTGAGAGAACTTTTACCAATGCTCTGAGTGATCGTATACGAATACGAATCTATGTCAATGGGACACCGAGCATTGTTCACTAAAGAACACATTGAGAGAAACAGTATAAGAAGAACAAAGACACGATGTTTTACAGGGATGTTTCACTGAACGAACACATTGAAAGAACCGTGAGAACAGATCCAGATGTTCCGTACATCTGGACTCGTTCCGGAAGACTCGCGATGCAGAACGAGTTATCCCACAATGGTATATGAGAAAAATAGTGTGAAGAACGATACATTCCAGATGGTCCAATACATCTGGAAGGTGTTCTTCACACATATTTTTCTCAGATACTATGGGAGAGACATGTTCTGCACAGCGAGTCTTCGGAAACAGAGTCCAGATGTACGGAAACACTGGAATCTGTTCTGCCACTGTTCTTCAATGTGTTCTTTCAGTGAAACAACATCTGAAAAACATCGGTAACTTTAGTTTTCTTGTACTGTGTCTTGCAGAAAGGTGTAGTTTTACGTTGAAAGAAATGTAGGTGTCCACATTGAAAATGAAAGGAGTTCGTTATTCGATACGAGCACGTTCGCAGCATTGGGAAAAGTTCGTCTCAAATTAGAGCCGCGAGCATGTTAGTGCCGCTGATTCTCTAGTTACTAAACAAAAGTTTACTATCAGCACCGGGGAAATACTGATTTTTGGATGGAAAGAAAAGGAAATTCTGAAAGATGTTTACTTCAAATTATTAAAAAATAAAAACATATCCAATATTGCATTGGATATAAAAAGCACCTGATGTATGATGATTCTCTGCTCATGAAGCCATTTCAGGACAGGGCCAGTCACACGGTCAGAGTCGTCCTGTCTGCGTAGGATCTTGCGCATTCCATATTGGTAGGATGTGGAATAAGTAGGAGACCAAGCAGAGGTCGGGAAACACCTCCACCTAGTAACAAGACTTGCAAATTAAGTTATCTAGTTTCATCAAGAAAAGACAAGCGATCTGGCTTTCTCTGGTGGGAGGGGATAATAAACCCATAACAAAGGAGAACACTTTAGACAAAACACTCTTAAACAATCAGCCTGGCTGATAAGGAAGGGGACCAACACCCTTCATAGTTAATGGGGTAGGTTACTCCATGTATGGAAAGGAGGGGGGACCAAGGGGTTATTTAGAAACCCAAGACAACTCACATGAGGCGCTAACTTCTGGTGGAGTGTTTGGACTGGAGGATGCTTGATCTGAGAAGACTGAGAACACATTAAGGAGGAGAGAAGCAGGATCCAGATATGTGCAGCGGATGAGCCTGGCGCAACGAGGACCTATGACGCTGGTGCCCAGGGACACCCAGAAGGTGAGTTATCTGGACAGCCTTCATGTGGAATTCTTGAAACTGATTTTTCCTCAGCACAATCATTTATTTATGCCATATCCACTACCACAAATAGGGGGCATTCTATAGCCTTTCAAGCGGAAGGAAAACATTGGTGGTCTCAAATTGGACAGTGTGTGCAACCACAATATTGGTGGTTAATTGAAACACTCATGAAGTTGCTGTCTATTTTTGGGCGCAAAAGTGTTGACCAGAGGTTGAATGCTGAGAATTTAGGCTCTCTTTTTGTGCCTCGTTATGTGAGGTACAATTTTTGGCCGCAAAAATTATTGCAGCTAAAACAGCTGGTCTAAGGGAATAGATGTCATATACGAATTGCCAAGTGTATTATGAAGTTAAATGAGATTGTAGGACTGTAGAGGTGTAGGAATGTAGAGGCGGTGCAGGAGTGGTAGAGGAGTGCAGGAACTGGATAGAATGGGGTGAGCGGAATGTAAGAGATGTAGGAATAGTATGAGTGTTGCAGGAGGAGTAGAAGTGCAGGAAAGGTAGAGGAGCAGGGGAATGTTAGAGGTGCAGGAATGTAGAGGGGTAGGGAATGTAGAGTTGGGACTGGATGTAGAGGTGCGGGAGCATGTAGAGGTGCAGGCCTGTAAGGTGCAGGCCTGTAGCGGTGTCGGAATGTCGCGCTGCCGGAACTGTCGAGGTGTCGGCCTGTAGAGGGCGGCCAGAAATGTAACGGTGTAGCCTGAGCGGTGCAGGAGATGTAGCGGGCAGGAATGTAGAGGTGCAGGCCGTTAGAGGTGTAGGAATGTCGAGATGCAAGAATGTGGCGGGTGTAGGAATGTAGAAGGTTTGTAGGACTGAGGATGGGTGTCGGAGATGTCGCGCTGCGATCTCAAGCATGTAGAGGGTGTAGGGAAAGTAGAGAGTGCAGGAATGTAGAGGTGCAGGTGGTCCGAGGTGCAGGAAGTAGAGCGCCCCAAAGAAAGAATGTTAGAGGTGCAGGGATGTAGAGGTGTAGGAATATAGAAGAGACGCCTGAATGTAACGAGAGGACAGAATGTAGCAGAGCTAGGAATGTAGAGCGGTGCTAGGTAATGTAGAGGTGCAGGGAATGTAGGGACGTAGACATGTGAAGGGATCATGATATGGAAGGAGGTGCAGGAATGTAGGGGTATAGGAATGCAGAGGCGCAAGAAGGTAGAGGGTAGGAAGGTAGAGGTGCAGGAATGCGAGGTGCCAGAAATGAATGAGATGTAGGAATTGGTAGAGGTGTAGGAATGTAGAGGTGGCAGAGAAGGTAGAATGTAGGAATGTGAGGCGCAAGGAATGTAGAGATGTAGGAATGTAGAGGTGCAGTAATGTAGAGGTGTAGGAATGTAGAGGCGCAAAGAATTGTAGAGGGTAGGAAGGTTCGAGGTGCAAACTGTAGAGGTGTAGGAATGTAGTGACGGTGTAGGATTGAGGAAGTGTAGAAGGTGCCAGGAATGTAGAGGTGCAAGGCATTAGAGGGTGTGCGGGGAAGTAGAGGGAGCTGTGGAATGTAGAGGTGCGGGAATGTAGAGGGCCGGAAGCTAGAGGGGTAGGAATGTAGAGTGGCAGGGAATGTAGAGGTGGTTAAGAAGTAGAGTGTAGGAGTTAGAGGTTGAGGAATGTAGAGGTGCAGGAATGAGAGGGCAGGAACATTGTAGAGGGTGTAGGAAATGTGTCCGAGTTGAGGAAATGTAGAGTGTAAGAGAATGAGAGGGCAGGAACTGTATGAGTTGCAGGAATGTGGAGGTGTAGGAAATGTAGAGGGCAAGAGTAGAGGTTGTAGGATTGTAGAGGTCAGGAAGTAGAGTTGCATAGAGGTGCAGGAATGTAGAGGTGCAGGAATGTAGAGGTGCAGGAATGCAGAGCTGTAGGAATGTAAAGGCGCAAGAATGTAGAGGTGTAGGAATGTAGAGGTGCAGGAATGTAGAGGTGCAGGAATGTAGAGTTGTAGGAATGTAGAGGTGCAGGAATGTAGAGGTGTAGGAATGTAAAGGCGCAAGAATGTAGAGTTGTAGGAATGTAGAGGTGCAGGAATGTAGAGGTGTAGGAATGTAAAGGCGCAAGAATGTAGAGGTGTAGGAATGTAGAGGTGTAGGAATGTAGAGGTGTAGGGATGTAGAAGAATATGGATATAAGGATGTAGAGATATAGGCAGGCAGAGGCATAGAAGGGGGAATGTAGATGTATGGGGGGTGCAGAGATGTAGAAATATAAAGTTTGCATTATGTACAAAAAAGGGTCATTCATCTTGAGTCTGGACATTTGTCTGTGTCTTTTTCTGTTTTTTGCTGGTTTGGGACTTGTTTGATTGATCTTAGAGGTTGATATATCAGGCAGCCCAGTCTGAGGGATTCTTGCAACTTTTTTAAAACTCTGGCAATGCAAAATTTGTTAGGCAAGTGGAAAAGTCGCAAATTGTGACGCACACATACAAAGGCACCCAAAGAAATCGCAAATATAAGAGAAAATGAAAAGAAAAATAACTGTAGAAAAAGATTAATGACCCTCAATGTGACAGATGTTTCTGTGTTCAGAATGTGAAATGAGGTGAAATGAGAAATGGTTAAAAATAAGACAATTCAGCAATTTATATAGAATTGTTGTAAATATCTATATCATTAATTGGAGAAATACGGCAGCACCTCCAAAACTTATGAAAATAAAGAGGTGTTTTATTCTACCTCTAGTCTGCTACACATGGAATAAAACACCTCGGTTCTTTCACAAGTTTCGGAGAGCTGCCGTATTTCTATAATTATTTCCCCGCTCTCATCTTATTTCTAAAAGGACTGTGCTGCTTTTTCTTCACAATTTTTGTATCTATATCATTAGAGATGTTATTATCTCCATTATTAATTAACCTATTACTATTATTCTCAGCAGATGATGTTACCAGGAGCTTAGAGGAACATCTGATATCTTCAGATATTAAAGCTGATGATTGTGGGATCACACGAGATGCATATAAAGAACATAACAGCAGAAAGGATTTACCCTCAGACCTTCATTGCAACAATCTATCATCTTGTCCTATTACATTGGACACTTCTTCTGATACAACACAGACTAATGGTCAAAATAGAGGATACAGAAGAACAAATCAACATCTACGAGCATCCACCAGCTCTGAATGTGGAAAATCTATGACTTTTAAATGTAATCTTCCTGAGAATCCATTTTCATGTTCAGAATGTGGAAAATGTTTTACTTGTAAAAGCAACTTCCTTGCACATCAGAGAATTCATATCGGGGAGAAGCCATTTTCATGTTCAGAATGTGAGAAATGTTTTTTTCACAAATCAAATCTTGTTCAACATGAGAGAATTCACACAGGGGAGAAGCCATTTTCATGTTCAGAATGTGATACATGTTTTGCGCATATTTCTGCACTTAAAATACATCATAGAATTCACACAGGGGAGAAGCCATTTTCAAATTTGTCAGAATGTGGAAAATATTTTAGAAGAAACACATCTGTTGACCATGAGAACTCACACAGGGGAGAAGCCATTTTCATGTTCAGAATGTAGCAAATGTTTTATTAAAAAGAAAGTCTTGCTCGTCATGAAAGAATTCACACAGGTGAGAAGCCGTATTCATGTTCAGATGTGAAAAGTTTTCATTCAAAAATCAAAGCTTGTTGAACATGAGAGAATTCACACAGGGGAGAAGCCGTTTTCATGTTCAGAAGTGGGAAAGTTTTATTACAAAATCAACTCTGTTGATCATGAGAGAATTCACTCACGATGGAGAGAAGCATTTATTTGTTCAGAATGTCAACAGGTTTTTTCTTAAATCAAATCTTGTTAAACATGGAGAATTCACACAGGGAGGAGAAAGAAACCGTTTTCATGTTCAAAATTGTGACAAATGGTTTTGCTAGAATTCCAGTTGCATCGTGTAATTACTGAGCGGAATGTAATCTTCCTGAGAATCCATTTTCATGTTCAGAATGTGGAAAATGTTTTACTTGTAAAAGCAACTTCCTTGCACATCAGAGAATTCACATCGGGGAGAAGCCATTTTCATGTTCAGAATGTGAGAAATGTTTTTTTCACAAATCAAATCTTGTTCAACATGAGAGAATTCACACAGGGGAGAAGCCATTTTCATGTTCAGAATGTGATACATGTTTTGCGCATATTTCTGCACTTAAAATACATCATAGAATTCACACAGGGGAGAAGCCATTTTCATGTTCAGAATGTGGAAAATATTTTAGTTAGAAATCACATCTTGTTGACCATGAGAGAACTCACACAGGGGAGAAGCCATTTTCATGTTCAGAATGTAGCAAATGTTTTATTAAAAAAGAAAGTCTTGCTCGTCATGAAAGAATTCACACAGGTGAGAAGCCGTATTCATGTTCAGAATGTGGAAAATGTTTCATTCAAAAATCAAAGCTTGTTGAACATGAGAGAATTCACACAGGGGAGAAGCCGTTTTCATGTTCAGAATGTGGGAAATGTTTTATTACAAAATCAACTCTTGTTGATCATGAGAGAATTCACACAGGAGAGAAGCCATTTTTATGTTCAGAATGTAACAAAGGTTTTTCTCTTAAATCAAATCTTGTTAAACATGAGAGAATTCACACAGGGGAGAAACCGTTTTCATGTTCACATTGTGACAAATGTTTTGCTAATAATTCAGTGCTCGTAATACATGATAGAATTCACACAGGGGAGAAACCGTTTTCATGTTCACAGTGTGGCAAATGTTTTGCTCAAAAATCACATCTGTACAAACATCAGAGAATTCACACAGGAAAGTAAGTATTTTATAGTGTAACTGTCTTCATAAAGGGCACTTTCCAGTAATGGAGGCTGCTAACGCTCAATATAAATAATTTTTTGCTTTATTCTTAAATTGTTTTACTTCTTTACAATCCTTTAGTTTATCTTACCTGACTTCCTACCAGAATCCTCTGCTGAGTCAAGGGGAGGGGAGGGTGACTTCAAATCTAAATAGCCATCTGCTCAAATGCATCTTTCCTCCCTTCAGCATCGCTCTACACCCCTCTTCAAACCATTACCTCCCACATCCTTTCTCTCCTCCTCTCCCTGTAGACAACTGTTTACATTTGAAGTTCTCCCACTCCCCACGTGGGACTCAGTACAGGATTCTGGCAGGGAGCCAGGTAATTTATACTAAAGATTGTACATAAGTAAAAAGATTAAAGGACTATACAAAACATGATTTATATTGAGCATTACATGCCGTTTTGGAACCAGTCAAATGGCTTATTTTGACAGGGCCACTGGCTCTTGCTATACTTCATTGCATTTAATTTTTCGGGAGGGCCACCTACCCGGTCCTCGGGTTGAAACAATTTTTGTGAGTGCCACATACAGGCACTCAATCTATTCCATTTTTCTGGAGGCCCACCTACCCGTCTCTGGTTTGAACAATTTTTGGGGAGGCCACATACAGGCACTCAATCTATTCCATTTATGGAGGGCACCCATGCTCCTCTGAGTTTTGAAGAATTTTGGGACTGCCCACATACGGCCTCAATCTATTCCATGTTACTGGAGGGCACCTACCTGCTCCTCTGGTTTGAACAATTTTGGGACTGCCACATACAGGCACTCAATCTTTCATTGTACTGGAGGGCCACCTACATGCCTCCTCTGTGTGAAGAATTTGTTGGGACTGCACATACAGGACACTCAATCTATTCCATTTTACTGGAGGGCCACCCTACCTGCCTCCTCTGGTTTTTGGAAAAATGTTTGGGGACTGCCCAAATACAGGCACGATCCAAAATTAAATTGTCTCCATCGCAGCCTCACACGTTTTGTCCCATTGTACCTCCAAAAGTCGTCCATTATAGCTGCCTCCATACATCGTCCTTATCAAACGAGGTGTTGGGTCAGCAGAGGAAATTGGGTTGTTTTCATGGATTTCCACATCAAAGTTGTAACTTTGTCCCACCCTGCGGAGGTTATACACCAAAATATTACTGGCAAAATTTTACCATTTAGGGATATTTTTCAGCGTTCTTGCGCATCGTTTACATTCCCCTCACCGCATATCCTAAACATAAGAAACGCTACTACACTTGATCTTAACAAAAGGTTATTAGAAGTTGATTGTTTGGTGGAGCCTAGTAGCCTTAGAGACAAGGGCTTGGATGCGGAAGCCGCCATGGCAGCGAACGCCAAGCTCCATGCGCATTCATGCGCTTTTGCGCATCGTTTACCATTCCCTAACCCGCAATATCCCAAACTTATAAGAACGCTTACTACACTTAACTGGTTGCAGGATGGGACCGAATCTGAACCTGGGGCTGGTTCTCTACTGCCGACGCAGAGGAATTGCGGGGCCTACCTACGGTCCATGCTCAAAGGCCTACTATTACCTCCTCCCACCCATCCTCCACCTCCTTATCCTCCGAATTACATCCGTGGGCAATTGGGCCATCAGTCGGTTAGCCTAGGCACAGCGCAGTGCCGTCGCTAAGCGACAGCAGGCGGTGCCTGAAACTGCTGAAGCTAGGAGATACAAGGGCACACCGCCCAAAGGGCTATTACAGGGCATTCCACATCAAAGTTGTTAACTGTTGTCGCCACCCTGCTGTTAATCCACAAAACTATTACTTGCCAAACATGTACCCTTAGGATATATTTCAGCGCTTTTCTTGCGCATCTGTTTAATCCCCTCACCCGCCATATCCTAAACTTATAAGAACGCTATCTAAACTTTGATTTATACAAAAAGTGCTGTTGGGGAGTAGGCCTAGAGACAGGGGCTTGGATTGGAAAGCTCGTCCTGGAAGCGGAGCGCCAGCTCATGCGCATCATGCGCTTCTTGCGCATCTGTTTACTTTCCCCTAACCGGCATATCCTAAACTTATAAGAACGCTACTACACTTGGCTCTTATACAAAAGTGATGTTTGGGAGTAGCCTAGAGACAGGGCTTGGATTGGCGAAAGGCCGTCTGGACAGCGGGAGCGCCAGCTCCATGCCAGCAAACTAAACATAGTTTTAACTTGCAGCAACTTTAATCTACTACTAGTTCACTGCCTCATACATGGTCCCCTTATCAAAAGAGCTGTGTCAGGCCAAATTTGCGGTTGTTTTCATGGCTTCCTGTAACTGTGTCGCCCCCTGCTGTGTAATCCACAAAATATACTGGCAAACTTTGATCATGTACCGAATTATTGAGCACTTCTTGCTCCACCTCCTTGGTTCTCTCTGCAACCCATTGGTTGAAGCTGAGTCCATTTAGGGTATGTCGCCATGACACTCTCTAGCCTGCTGACGCTGCCTCTGCATGGCCGTCCCTATAGTGTAAGGGTCCAAATTATTGGCATGTTTTTTTAGATACTATCTAGGCTTCATCTTGTCACTCTGTCATGGCAATGCTGTTGGCCCATTAATTTGGCATAATGGTGCGGTGTAAGCAGCTCAGAGGCATCCATGCAGGCTTGCCCTTGCTGTTTCCTGTCCATTTCCGTGGTGTTCCATCCTTTTCTGAGGTTCCCAGGTGTTTGGCCAAGCTTCCTGTTGCGAGCCTTGGTCCCCTTGAAAAATGATCGAGTCTCCCCATGACTTCAATGGGGTTCGTTACGAAGACGAGCACTCGAGCATCGGAAAAGTTCGTCTGAATACCGAGTACCCGGCATTTTGTGTTCGCTCATCTATAGGTAATAACATTTAAAATATATACATATGTATAAAAATTTCTACTCATTGCTAAATTGTCTTATTTATTACATTTATGATTTCATTTTCAGATTTATTTGCCCATTCTGAACACAAAAACCGCTTCTCTTGTGTGAATTCTCATTTAAAACTCGCCAACAAAATGGTGCCACTCCAGAGTTTATCAATGTGGTCCCTGATAGTTCTATTTCTATTTCCAGAATGTGACATATGGAATCCACAAATCTGAGGCAATCACAGAAAAAAGTCAACAAAATATTTCCCAAAATGACTCAGTGCCGAGTTGACTCAGGCAGAAGAGTTTGAAGAAGAGGGATTTGCAACCTTTGTACATCTTAAAAATAAAACACGGACTCAGCTGCTGATTAAACAAAAGTAAGACACACAAATTTCCAGATTAAAGGATGACTGACCCTTTTTTTGTTCATTATTCTCATGCTTTATGTTCCTAATCTCTGCTTACGATTCCCCACCCATAATCTGCCACTTACATTCCTGCACCCTATAAACCTATATTCCTGCCCCCCTATTTACTGTACCACTACTTTTCTGCATCCCTGCACGGCATACCTCTGCATCTTCTCCATTATACCTATACATACTGCACACCTATATAGCTGCCCACACCTATATATTAATATCCCTTGCACCCCTATCCCTTCGATGCCGAATCCCCACACCTCTACATCCCTCCTCCCTCAAATCTGCCGCCTATACCTCTACATCCAGCACCCTACCTCTCATCCCTGCACCCCTATACCTCTACATCCCTGCACCCCCTGATACGTAACATCCACTGCACCCCTATACCTCTTACATCCACGCACCTCTATACTCGACATCCCTGCACCCCTTACCTCTAATTCCTGCAACCCTATACCTCCACATGTCTGTTAATGACTTTCATGGTTTAATTTAAGAAAATGCACCTAAAACCACAATCAGAAACGAGCACCAATGCAGTTGAGATGCATTATTGAACTAAAAAATGTGAACACACAATGACAAGCAGATGTTCAGTAACAAGCGCCACAGTTTTCACATAGAGTATTATAGGGTTGTGCAAGTGTTTTCAAAGGGCACATGCATCAAAATGCTTCCAAAACCATAATCCTATGTTATTAGGCGAGCAGCATAGCGCGAATATGCTGTTATTACAACATTGTAAAGAAGATATTCATACATACAGAAATACAAACATATATGTTTATGTCCATGGTATGAAATGTACACTACACACCAATACACACTATAGGATAGAGAATTAGTACCAATTTAAATCTACCCTGGGTGGTGAAAGTGGATATAGGCAGAAAAGGAATGGGGACTGGACAGAGGTCTAGAAGGCAAGGCTTGTCCAGTACTCACCATCTGGGGTCATTGGACCACCAGCGTCATGTCCCTCCTTCCCAGGCTCCCCCTCCTCTGACATATCTGGACCTGTTCTCTCTCCATTCTGTGTCTGAGTTCTCAGTCCAAGCTCTCCGCGTAAGATCTTCCACCAAGAAGTTCTTTCTCATGTGAGGTGTGCTGTGGAGTCTCTTATATCTTGTCGCCCATTTTGGCCCAACAACCTCCCCATGTAAATGAAGGGTGTTGGTCCCATTCCTTATCAGCAGGGCTGATGGTTTATGGACACTTTGTTGTTTTCTCTTTGGTATGGGTTTATCCCTTCCCACCACAGAAAGGATGCCAGGGTGTGTCTTCTGATGTGGAAACTAGATAAATTCATTTACAAACTTTACCATGTGAATACCTCTTGTAATTCCCTACTGATTCCACATCCTGAACAATAGGGGAATGAAAATCCACGCAGACAAGGCGTCTCAATGACCATGTGACTGCCCTGTCCTGGAAAGGCTTCATGGAGCAAAGAATATCATAATTACAAGTTTCACCACAAAAAAGTTTGTTTTTTGCCTATCATCTAAGGTCTATTGTTGTGCATTGCCTATGACATTCCTCAGTCACATTTATTTACATCAAGACCTATGTTTTTGGCACATTTGGTAACTCAGGTTTACACAAGGCAAGCAGGTCTAATAACTTACACAAAATCATTGAGACATGTTTCAGGTGTGTAACTAAATTACATGTATACTAAATAACAATAATAATGAGAATTCTAAAAATAAAAAACATTGGGGCTCATTTACTAAGGGTCCGCGGCCCTGCACTTTCGTTGGGTTTCCCGAATCGTTCGTTTTGGGCTGAATCGCGGGTATTTTGGCGCACGCAATCGGATTTCAGACACTTGATTGGATTCGGAAAAAAAACACGAATTTAACACCTTACCTCTGCGCCGTAGCTCTATGGCACAGAGGGCAGGGTATGTATTGAACAGGGCTCATGGGCTGGAAGTCCTCTGTTGCACGGGTGGGGGTGTTGCATATTGCAGCAAACCCCCGACGCTAATAACCGCGGTCGGTGATTCTGTTGGTGCCTTGTATTAACTTTCCGTTGCTGCCGCAAAGGACTCTTATTCAGATCGTCGCTCCCGAACGATAGGTGCCATGGTAGCCTCGGGTCTTCATTTCACCCGAGGCTAAATGCATCTGCAGATTCGTTACAATGCAGCGGTTGGCTCATGTAAGAATGCCGCAAAAATGCCATATATTGCAATACAGAAGTTTGCAGTATATGGTTGGAAAACCTTTTTTTTCTTTTTGTTTTCACAGTTCTTAGACCATCTAGGGAACATTAACATAAGAAAGAGTCTAGAAATAGTGAAAAAAACAAAAGTAAAAAAAATAAAATAAAATATTAAAAATTCTAATCACCACATTTTCCTAGAAACTGAATATAAACATATAAACAGTAAAAAACACAAAACATATTAGGGCATCACCGCGGTCCCAAAATGCCCCGATCTATCAAATATAACAAAACGGCGTTACGGCCAGTGGTGACCTCCAAGACGGGAAATGGCACACCAAATTTCCGAATGCGACTTTTACACCCTTTTACATACATAAAAATGGTGGAATTAAAAAGGGATCATAATGGTCGCACAGACCTCAAAATGGTAGCCAATTGAAAACGTCGGCTCATTTTGCAAAAAATGATGTGCAGCGAAGTATGAAAAAAGTTATTAGCGTCAGAAAATGGCCAAAAAAAAATTTTCTTTCTTTGTACACATTCGTTTAATTTTTGAAAATGTATTAAATCGCAATAAAACCTATTATAAAACTTTGACATCACCGCGATTGTTTGTTTTTTTACACCGAACCAAAGAATAAGATGATGTTCTGTTACTTTAGCGCACAGTCAAAGGTCTAAAAACTGAGCCCACAAGAACCGTGATGCATGTGCGTTCTTTTTTCCCCACTTTGAGATTTTTTTCCAGCTTCGCAGTACACGGCATGTTAAATAAATAACATTAAAGGAATTAAAATTTGTACGCACAAAAAAGCTTCTCACAAGGTTGTACACGTAGTAAAAATGAAAAAGTTATGGATTTTTGAAGTTGGAGGAGAGCGAGAAATGAGAGGAAAAAACACACCATGCGTCATTAAGGGGTTAAAAACCAAAAAGGTCGCAAGATCAGACTTAACATGCATCATGAAGGGAAGGTGAACTCCGGACGGACCTAGGTCTGTGCTGCAGCAGTGACACCTACTTGGATACGGGCGCACAAGGTTAGTGAACCAAGCAGAACCCGAATCCCCCTCGTCGGAAGGAAACACGCCACAGAATCGCGACGGACAAGGTAAGTAAATGAGCCCTATTTCATTGATTTCTACAACATATTGGGGCAGATTTACTTACCCGGTCCAGTCGCGATCCAGCGGCACATTCTCGTGCTGATTCAGGTTACTGCCGGGATTCACTAGGTCATGCGGGCCCGATGTCCAGTAGGTGTGCTGCTGCGCTGAAGTCTGACCGGTAATTCACCTTCTCCGTCTCGGTGTATGTGAGTACTATTTTGCAACACAAATTTTTTTAAAATTCTGCAGGTTTTCCAAATCCGTCGGGTTTTCGACAGCCAAGCCCCCGATTTCTGTCAGTGAGAAAAGCCGGCGCTAATGCCACACAACCGATCGGTGCCGGCCAAATACCGGAGCATCTGCCTGTGCAAGTCGGAAAAATTAGGGAAACCAGCGGAAAACGCGATTTGGACCCTTAGTAATGAGCCCCAGGTGGTCTGCAAAAGTACTGATTAAATCAGATGTGTTTTGGTCTCTACAATCTTCACTTGCTGAGTGAGTTATCACACTTGTTGGAGCATCCGGGGCAGCAGCCGGGCCAATACATCCAGAACCTCAGTGGCAGGTAGCTTGTTCTTTAGAAGTATCGGATTAGTACATGTGGCTATATATCGCTATAATACTTATTCTACATCCGACCATGAACATAGGTGGCAGAGCCGGGGGGCTCCTAGGAGGAGTGGGGCTGATTGTACCACAGGGGAGGTTGTGCAGTCGGTTACTTATCTGTGGTTCATTCAAAGTTCCAATCTTAGTTGTTTTAATTATTTTGGCTTTGTTTCTTCCCCAGTATTCATTTTTTCATTGCATTTTGTTCTTATTATGTAATTCCTGAAAGATGTGCATCTATATTTATAACCCCTTTGCGTTGCCAGCCAGTTTTGATTATTTCTCACTTCCACCTTCAAAAAATCTAAAACTTTTTCATTTTTCCGTGTAAAAGAGCTGTGCGAGAGGGCTTATTATCTAAATAACAATTGTACTTATCAGTAATGCACCGAAATGGCAAAAAAAACACTTTTCATCACTGGGCTCAGTTTTTACGACTTCCATTCTGCCAAAAATGATACTCTGCTTTATTCTTAGTTAGGTACAACCAAAGTGATATCACGTTATACAGGGTTTATGGTGTTTAAAGCATTATTGAAAATAAAAGAAATATGTACAAAAACATGTATTTAGTGTACAAAATGTAGTTTCCCCATCTTCTGACTTTTACATACTATGAGGACAGCAGAGCTGCGTAAGATGTGCATTTCTGACCGGATGAGCTGACGTTATCTTTGCTACCAGGGTGAGGACCCATGCGCGCGACCTTTTGACACTTTTATTGAATTTTATTTGCGATTAAAAATTGTGTTAAGTGGCGTTACAGACATTTGGGGCCGTAATTTTCCGATGTGGTCCATCACTGGAAATAATAAATTTCTATAATTTAAAGATCAGATTTTGGGAACGACGATGCCTAACAGATTGTGCATTTTTACTGTTTATTTATGTTTTATTTAATTTTATTTTTACAATTTTTAGATTCCTTTCGGGTACTGTAACAGTAGATCGTCTGATCATTCTACTATATACTGCATATTACTGTTTTAGCAGTTTAGGCATTTGCTACACATTTGTCTTACAATGAGACAATGGCCTATGGTAAGGAATCTGCAATACCTGCCTCAGAACTAACAAAGACAAATGGATCGCCGATCCCCGAGGACATCACAGAGAGCGACGATCAAACAAAAACATGGCGGCACCCACATACAGCCCCGCAGCTCTGCCTCGTGAATTGTACAGTAAGGAGCATGAAGAGTTTATAAAGTGTTTCTCATTTTGATGTGATCTTCATTGTGAAACCTACTGTTGCTATTTACAATCCCTTATCCATGACGGCTATACATCTTGGTGTCAAACAATAAGCATCCAATCTTTTCTGTTTTCTTGTGATGTTCATCCTGTGATCTGACATGTGAAAGATTTGTCTCATGTTTTTGTTCCATAACTGTCATAACAATAATCCTTCTCCTGAGCGAGTGGTCTTTGTGTTGTTGGATTTATTCTTCATTTTCTAATAGAGTCTCTCTAGGAATATTTGCTATTTCCAAAACTTTTCTATGGACTAAGTTCACTAATGTACCAACAGTTACCCCCAGATAATGTGCCCACACTGATACCCCTAGTAATGTGCCCCACAAGTTACACCAGTAATGGCCCACACAGTGCAACCCCCAAGTAAAAGTTGCCCCACACAGTAACCCCAGTGAATGGTGCGACACACTGATACCCCCTATGTATTGCCCCACATCGTTACCACGGTAATGTGCCCCCCGTACCCCCAAGTCCACAAGTTAACCCCAGTAAGTAATGTGCCCCACACTGAACCCCAAAGTAATGTGCCCAACACAGTTACCACCGATAATGGTGCCCAACACAGTACCCCCAGTAATATCCCTGAATCAGTTACCACCTATAATGTTCCCCACACATCCCCCAGTAAGTGCCCCACACAGTTACCCCAATAATGTGCCTACGCCACATTACCCCAGTAATGTGCCACACACAGTTCCACAATAATGTTCCCAGGACATCCCCAGTAATGTGAACCAAAGAATTACAACCAAGTAATCGTGGCCCACACAGTTACCCACAGAATGTGCAACCCACAGTTAACCACCTAAAGGTCTTTTCCCCAACACAATCCCCAAAGTAATGTGCCCCCACAGTACCCCCAATAAGTGCCCCGCCACAGGTTACCCCAGACAGTAATGTGCCCAACACAGTTACCACCATCAATGTCCCCCAACCCCCCCGAGCCCAGTAATGTGCCCCACAACAGTAACCCGGTTATGTTACCCACAGTTACCCCTTAGTTAATAGCGACGCCTCTGTACATTCGCCGAGACAATGAACATAATAACTTCATTCATAGTCCAGAAGGAGATTGAAGGGAGGAGGAGCCCTGTCTGCCGGGAACAAAGCAGTAGCTTTGAGAAGGTGTCGGGTGGATGCTTGATTGTCCTCTTGAAACCCTTGTTACCAAAGGTGATGCACCGGTATCTGCCGATACATAGTCTAGGGAGGCGGCGGCCGGGGCTTCCTTTAACCTCCGGACATACTGTGTAGGGAAACTCTACAAGGACAATTCTGGTTAATCTATGACTGACAGAGCGTGGGCATCTTCTGGGTGACGTATGGGATTTCTACGGCTGTTTATGTAGCGTATGTCAGTCCTTTAACGTGGTTATTGCACAACCAAATGTAGAGGTGTTATGTACAGGCAATAAGCTCTGTATAGTTGTGATACATACGCATTGGGGCCGTGGTTTGCCCCGGATCTACTTTTACCACACCTAGCACGCCCGCCTTTCAGTAGTTACTTACTCGGGGATGTAGATCGGGACTCGAAAGTGCAATGTTGGAGTGAGTACGGATATATCGAATATATAAATGCACAGGTCAGTGTGGTAACCATTTCCATCCAGACATGATAATCTCAACATAATGATTTATACATATATATAATGTGCCCCTGAGGTCACATTGTAGATAGTTTTGGATCCTTTTGTCAGTGCGAGATCTCTTACTGAGTTACCAGCAAAGAGACTCAACATCTAATAGACAGGCGCAGCAATCTATCATTCATTTCCTCTAGTGTACTAGTGGCCAAAACTTGGTGTAACCTACACAAAGGATTTTATGAGAGTGGATGGTGGGCGAGGATGAGGGGCAAAACACAGGAACGTTCCAGACCATAAAGTGCAAGCGTTCATCCTCACATGAACTAGGCGCTGGATACAAGGGACTAGAAGCCTATTTGACACAATTGTGTCTCTTGATACAGAAATCCCACTGTAAGAATTACAAATGATCCTTATAAAGGTTAAACACATCAGCTGCTCCGTTATCGAGCTCCTCCACATTGTTCTCTACCTTTTATGATTGTGTTATATAATTGTCAAAAGTTACTGTTCATTTAAGTGAAGTTTACTTGTTAATGCATTTCATACAATTCATCCTCAAACTCGAAATTACAATGCAGTGTGTTAATAGAAATATGGCACTTCTCGCTTGTGGGCTTCATCATATGTATATAAAAGTTGTATCTCAAAGTGAGACTTTGGTCAGATTTAAGCATAATGGGAACCTGCATCAGTGAAGACCATTTGTCACTGATGTTATACTAAAGGATTGTACATAAGTAAAAAGATTAAAGGACTATCCAAAACATGATTTATATTGAGCATTACATGCCGTTTTGGAACCAGTCATCAGTGACAAATGTCCTTCATGATGACAGGTTCCCTTTAATGCTTAGAATCTGACAAATGTCTCACTTTGATGAACAACTTTTTATATACGAGAGAAGCCACAAGCGGAGAAGCCATATTTATATTAAACATCTGCAATTGTAATTTAGTTTGATGATGAATTGTATGAAATGCATTAACCAATATTGTAATTTAGTTTGATGATGAATTGTATGAAATGCATTAACCAATAAACTTCACATTAAATGACAGAACTTGTACAATTATATAACACAATCAGAAAAGGAATGACAGAACTTGTACAATTATATAACACAATCAGAAAAGGAGAGAACAATGTGGAGGAGCTCGGATAAAGGAGCAGCTGATGTTTTACCTTAGTAAGGACATTGTATTCTTACAGTGGGATTTCTGTATAAAGAAGACACAATTGTTCAGAATAGGCTCATATGTCACTTGTATCCAGCGCCTAGCAGTGTGAGGATGACGCTGCACTTTATGTCGGGACGTTCCTGGTTTTGCCCCTCAGTCCTCCCCACCACCTCCATACACTTGGGAGGACACAAGTTTTGCCACTAGAGGAAATGAATGATAGATTGCGCCTGTCTATTAGATGTTGAGATACCTTTGCTGGTAACTCAGTAAGAGGATCCGCACTGACAAAAGGATCCAAAAACTATATACAATGTATGACCTGCAGGGTATTTATATATAGTGTAATAATCATTAGATGATATTGTTCCTGTATGGAAATGGTTTACAATCACTGACCTGTGCATTTATATATTCAGCTATATCGTACTCACTCCAACATTGCACTTTAGTCTGATCTACATTCCCAGGTATGTAGAATACTGAAAGGCCGGGGCGTTGCTAGGGTGGTAAAAGATCCGGGGCACCAGCCCCAATGCATATGTATCACACTTACAGCAATACTTATTCCTGTACATAACACCTCAGATTTGGTTGTGCCAATAACAACGTTACAGACTGGACATACAGCTACAGAAACACCAGAGAAATCCCTACGTCACCCAGAGATGCCCACGCTCTGTCCAGTCATTAGATTAAACAGAATTGTCCTTGTAGAGTTTCTTACAAGATGGCAGCTTAGAGTGGAAGCCCCTGCCAGCCGCCCTGCTAGACTGTGTATCGGTGACATCACCTTTGGTACTGAGAGTTCAGAGGGACAAGCAGCATCCACCGACACCTTCTCAAAAGCTTCTGCTTTGTTCCCCAGTGACAGGCTCCTGCCTCCCTTCAATCTCCTTCTGGACTGTAATGATGTATATATGTTTCATTGTCGCAAATGTACAGAGGCGTCACTATTACTAGGGGTAACTGTGTGCGGCACATTACTGGGGGAAGCTGTGTGGGGCACATTACTGGGGATAACTGTGTGGGGCACATTACTGGGGATAACTGTGTGGGGCACATTACTGGAGGTAACTGTGTGGGGCACATTACTGGGGATAACTGTGTGGAGCACATCACTAGGGGTGGTGTGGTGGACATTACTGGGGGTAACTGTGTGGTGCACATTACTTGGGGGATGTGTAGGGGAAATTACTGGGGAAACTGTGGTGCACATTACTGGGGGTAACTGTGTTGGGCAAATTACTGGAGAATGTGTGGGGGACATTAAGGGTGGTAACTATGTGGGATACATTTTTGGGGGGTTCTGTGGGGCACATTACTGGTGGTAACTGTGCAGGGAATATTACTGGGGTTACCTATGTGGGGCACATTACTGTAGGTGACTGTGTGGGGCACATTACTAGGGGTATCAGTGTGGGGCACATTACTGGGGGTGACTGTGTGGGGCACATTACTGGAGGTGACTGTGTGGGGCACATTACTGGAGGTGACTGTGTGGGGCACATTACTGGAGGTGACTGTGTGGGGCACATTACTGGAGGTGACTGTGTGGGGCACATTACTAGGGGTATCAGTGTGGGGCACATTACTGGGGGTGACTGTGTGGGGCACATTACTGGGGGTGACTGTGTGGGGCACATTACTGGGGGTGACTGTGTGGGGCACTTTACTGGTGGTTACTTTGTGGGGCACATTACTAGGGGTATCAGTGTGGGGCACATTACTGGGGGTAACTGTGGGCACATTAGTGAACTTAGTCCCATAAGAAAAGTTATTGTAAATAGCAAATATTCCTAGAGAGACTTTATTAGAAAATTAAGAAGAAATCCAACAACACAAAAGACACTCGATCAGGAGAAGGATTATTGTTATTACAGTTATGGAACAAAACATTGAGACATCTTATCACAAGTCAAGATCACAGGAGAATCACAAGAAAAAAGAAAAGATGTGATGCTTATTGTGGACACCAGAGATTTATATCCGTCATGGAGAAGGGATGTGTAAATATCAAAAAGTAGATTTCACAAATGAGATCAAATACAAAATTGAAAACTCTTTATAAACCTCTTCAGGCTCTGTACTGTACATGCACGAGGCAGAGCTGCTGGGGCTGTATGTGGGTGCCGCCATGTTTGTTATGATCGTCGCTCTCTGTGATGTCATCAGGGATCGGCGATCCATTGTCTTTGTTAGTTCTGAGGCAGTATTGCAGATTCATTACAATAGGCCAGTGGCTCATTGTAATAAATGCTGTGTACAAATGCCATAAACTGCTATACAGTAATATTGCAGTATATAGTAGGAATGATCAGACGATCTACGGTTAAGGTACCCGAAAGGATCTAAAAATTGTAAAAAAAAATAAAATAAAACATAATAAACTGTAAAAATCACAAACATGTTAGGTATCGTCATGTCCCAAAATGCTGATCTATCAAAATATACAAACGGTTATTTCCAGTGATGGACCACATAATGGAAAATAGCGCCCAAATGTCTGTAACGCCACTTTACCACAATTTTAAATCGCATAAAAAATCTATAAAAAGTGATTAGAGATGAGCGAACATACTCGTCCGAGCTTGATGCTCGTTCGAGCATTAGCGTACTCGGATAAAGAAGACACAATTGTTCAGAATAGGCTCATAGGTCCCTTGTATCCAGCGCTTAGTAGTGTGAGGATGACGCTGCACTTTATGTCGGGACGTTCCTGGTTTTGCCCCTCAGTCCTCCCCACCACCTCCATACACTTGGGAGGACACAAGTTTTGCAACTAGACACTAGAGGAAATGAATGATAGATTGCGCCTGTCTATTAGATGTTGAGATACTTTCGCTGGTAACTCAGTAAGAGGATCCGCACTGAAAAAAGGATCCAAAAACTATATACAATGTATGACCTGCAGGGGCATTTATATATAGTGTAATAATCATTACATGATAATGTTCCTGTATGGAAATGGTTTACCATCACTGACCTGTGCATTTATATATTCGGCTATATCGTACTCACTCCAACATTGCACTTTAGACCGATCTACATTCCCAGGTAAGTAGAATACTGAAAGGCTGGGGCGTTGCTAGGGTGGTAAAAGATCCGGGGCACCGGCCCCAATGCATATGTATCACACTTACAGAAATGCTTATTCCTGTACATAACACCTTACATTTGGTTGTGCCAATAACAACATTACAGACTGGACATACAGCTACAGAAACACTGGAGAAATCCATACGTCACCCAGAGATGCCCACACTCTGTCCAGTCAATAGATTAAACAGAATTGTCCTTGTAGAGTTTCTTACAAGATGGCAGCTTAGAGTGGAAGCCAGCCGCCTCGCTAGACTGTGTAACGGAGATACCGGTGACATCACCATTGGTACCGAGGGTTCAGAGGGACAAGCAGCATCCACCGACACCTTCTTGAAAGCTACTGCTTTGTTCCCCAGAGTCAGGCTCCTGCCTCCCTTCAATCTCCTTCTGAACTATAATGAAGTATATATGTTTCATTGTCGCGAATGTACAGAGGCGTCGCTATTACTAGGGGTAACTGTGGGGGAACATTACCGGTGTTAACTGTGTGGGGCACATTACTGGGGGGGTGTGGGGGACATTGATGGGGGTAACTGTGTGGGGCACATTACTGGGGGTAACTGTGTGGGGCACATTATTGGGGGTAACTGTGTGGGGCACATTACTGGGGGATGTGTGGGGAACATTACAGGTGGTAACTATGCAGGGAATATTACTGGGAGTAACTGTGGGTCACGTTACCGGTGGTAACTGTGTGGGGCACATTACTAGGGGTATCAGTGTGCAGCACATTACTGGGGTTAACTGTGTGGGGCACATTACTGGGGTTAACTGTGGGCACATTAGTGAACTTAGTTCCATAAGAAAAGTTATTGGAAATAGCAAATATTCCTAGAGAGACTCTATTAGAAAATTAAGAAGAAATCCAACAACACAAAAGACACTCGATCAGGAGAAGGATTATTGTTATTACATGTCAAGATCACAGAAGAATCACAAGAAAAAAGAAAAGATGTGATGCTTATTGTGGACACCAGAGATGTATATCCGTCATGGAGAAGGGATGTGTAAATATCAAAAAGTAGATTTCACAAATGAGATCAAATACAAAAATGAGAACACTTTATAAACCTCTTCAGGCTCTGTACTGTACATGCACGAGGCAGAGCTGCTGGGGCTGTATGTGGGTGCCGCCATGTTTATTATGATCGTCGCTCTCTGTGATGTCATCGGGGATCGGCGATCCATTGTCTTTGTTAGTTCTGAGGCAGTATTGCAGATTCCTTACAATAGGCCAGTGGCTCATTGTAATACAAATGTGTACAAATGCCTAAACTGCTATACAGTAATATGCAGTATATAGTAGGAATGATCAGACGATCTACGGTTAAAGTACCCGAAAGGATCTAAAAATTGTAAAAAATAAAATTAAATAAAACATAATAAACAGTAAAAATCACAATCATGTTAGGCATCGTCGTGTCCCAAAATGCTGATCTATTAAATTATAGAAATTATTATTTCCAGTGATGGACCACATAACGGAAAATAGCGCCCAAATGTCTGTAACGCCACTTTAACACAATTTTAAATCGCATAAAAAATCAATAAAAAGTGATCAAAAGGTCGCGCAGTCCTCACCCTGGTAGCAATGATAACGTCAGCTCATCCTGCAGAAAATGACATCTTACGCAGCTCTGTACATCATAGTATGTAAAAGTCAGAAGATGGTGAAACTACATTTTTGTACAACTAAAATACATTTTTTTTGTACATATTCTTTTAATTTTCAAAAATGTATTTAAACACCATAAAACCTGTATAACTGTGATATCACTTTGGTTGTACCGAACTAAAGAATAAAGCAGATGTATCATTTGTGCAGAGTGAAAGTCGTAAAAACTGAGCCCAAGTGATGAAAATGTGTTTTTTGCGGGTGACTGTGGGCACATTACTGGGGGTGACTGTGGGCACATTACTGGTGGTAATTGTGTGGGGCACATTACTAGGGGTATCAGTGTGGGGCACATTACTGGGTGTGACTGTGGGCACATTAATGAACTTAGTCCCATAAGAAAAGTTATTGTAAATAGCAAATATTCCTAGAGAGACTCTATTAGAAAATTAAGAAGAAATCCAACAACACAAAAGACACTCGATCAGGAGAAGGATTATTGTTATTACAGTTATGGAACAAAAACATTGAGACATCTTATCACAAGTCAAGATCACAGGAGAATCACAAGAAAAAAGAAAAGATGTGATGCTTATTGTGGACACCACAGATGTATATGCGTCATGGAGAAGGGATGTGTAAATATCAAAAAGTAGATTTCACAAATGAGATCGAATACAAAAATGAAAACTCTTTATAAACCTCTTCAGGCTCTGTACTGTACATGCACGAGGCAGAGCTGCTGGGGCTGTATGTGGGTGCCGCCATGTTTGTTATGATCGTCGCTCTCTGTGATGTCATCAGGGATCGGCGATCCAATGTCTTTGTTAGTTCTGAGGCAGTATTGCAGATTCTTTACAACAGGCCAGTGGCTCATTGTAATAAATGCTGTGTACAAATGCCATAAACTGCTATACAGTAATACTGCAGTATATAGTAGGAATGATCAGACAATCTACAGTTAAGGTACCCAAAAGGATCTAAAAATTGTAAAAAATAAAATTAAATAAAACATAATA
Source organism: Engystomops pustulosus (assembly GCA_019512145.1). NCBI lineage: Eukaryota > Metazoa > Chordata > Amphibia > Anura > Leptodactylidae > Engystomops > Engystomops pustulosus. The sequence goes on along the minus strand of CM033648.1, from coordinate 91,375,055 downwards.
AACAGTAAAAATCACAATCATGTTAGGCATCGTCGTGTCCCAAAATGCTGATCTATTAAAATATAGAAATGGTTATTTCCAGTGATGGACCACATAACGGAAAATAGCGCCCAAATGTCTGTAACGCCACTTTAACACAATTTTAAATCGCATAAAAAATGTATAAAAAGTGATCAAAAGGTCGCGCAGTCCTCACCCTGGTAGCAAAGATAATGTCAGCTCATCCTGCAGAAAATGACATCTTACGCAGCTCTGTACATCGTAGTATGTAAAAGTCATTAGAGTCAGAAGATGGTGAAACTACATTTTTGTACAACTAAAATACATTTTTTTTGTACATATTCTTTTAATTTTCAAAAATGTATTTAAACACCATAAAACCTGTATAAATGTGATATAACTTTGATTGTACCGAACTAAAGAATAAGGCAGACGGATCAGTTGTGCAGAGTGAAAGTCGTAAAAACTGAGCCCACAAGAAAGTGATGAAAATGTGTTTTTTGCCAATTTCGGCGCATTACTAATAAGTAAAAGTTGTTATGTAGATAATAAGCCCTCACACAGCTGTGTACACGGATAAATTAAAAAGTTTTAGATTTTTGAAGGTGGAGAGTGAGAAATGAACAAAAAATGCTGCAACGCAAAGGGGTTAATAAATATTATATGCACAGTCTTCAGGAATTACATCAATAGAACAAATGCAATTTAAAGGAAAAATGTATAAGGAAACAAAAGCCAAAAAGTCATTAAAACAAGTAAAAAGCTATGGAGCTTTGAATGAACGTGCACCACAGGGATAAGTACCGACTGACAACCTCCCCTGTGGTACAATCAGCCCCACTCCTCCTAGGAGCCCGGGCTCTGCCACCTATGTGCATGGTCGGGATGTGGAATAAGTATTATAGCGATATTATAGCCACATGTACATAATCAGATACTTCTAAAAGAATAAGCTACCTGCTGGATGTATTGGGCCACAATGGGGCACATTTACTAAGGGTCCGAATCGCGTTTTTCTGCCGGGTTTCCCTAATTTTTCTAATATTGCCCCAGGATTTTGGTGCACGCGATTGAATTGTGGCGCATCGGCGCCGGCTTTCACGCGACAGAAATTGGGGGCTTGGCCGTCGGAAAACCCGAGAGGATTCGGAAAACCCACAGAATTTTAAAAAAATTTGTTTCGCAAAAATAGCACTCACATACACCAAGATGGAGAAGGTGAATTCCGGCGGACTTCAGTGCAGCAGCGACACCTACTGGACATCGGGACCTTAGTTAATCCTGGCAGAACCTGAATCATCAATGGAGAATGCACCGCTGGATCGCGACTGGACCGGGTAAATAAATCTGCCCCAAAAAATCAATGACAATAGGGCTCATTTACTTACCTGGTTCAGTCGCGATTCCGTGGCGTGTTGTCCGTCAAAGATTTGGGTTCTGCCGGGATTCACTTAAGTCGTGCGCCTGATATCCAGTAGGTGTCACTGCTGCACCGAGGTCCGCCGGACCTGGTTTTTTAAATTCCGAATCCATTGGGTTGTCTGACTGCCACGCCGAAATCCAATCGCGTGCGCCAAAATCTGGCGAAATTCGCCGCAAAACGGAAAATTTGGGACCCGGACCAAAGTGCGGCCGCGGAACCCTTAATAAATGAGCCCCAATGTTTTTATTTATTAGAATTCTCATTATTATTGTTATTTAGTTATACATGGAATTTAGTTACACACCTGATATATGTGTCTCAATGAGTTGTGCAAGTTACAAAATGTGGCAAAAACATAGGTCTACGATGTAAATAAATGGTGACCAAGGAAACAGAGGCAATGCACACAATAGGACCTTAGACGATAAGGTGGTTTTGTGGTGCAAAACCTTGTAAATTATGATATTCTTCTGCTCCATGAAGCCATTTCCAGGACAGGGCAGTCACATGGTCATTGGAGACGCCTTGTCTGCATGGATTTTCATTCCCTATTGTTCAGGATGTGGAATCAGTAGGGAATCACAAAGAGGCATTTCACATGGTAAAGATTTGCAAATGAAGTTATCTAGTTTCATCAGAAAGACACATCCTGGCCTTTCTTCGGTGGGAAGGGATGATAAACCCATAACAAAGGAGAACAATCAAAGTGCCATAAACAATCAGCCTGGCTGATAAGAAGTGGGACCAACACCCTTGGGGGAGGTTGTTGAGACAAGAGGGGGCAGACCAATGGGTATAAGAGACTCAAGCAGGACTCATATGAGGAGAACTTCTTGGTGGAAGATCTTACGAGAGGAGTTAGACTAAGAGACTGAGACACAGAATAGAGAGAGAACAGTTCCAGATATGTGCAGAGGAGGGAGCCTGGGCAGGAGGACCAGACGCTGGTGCCAGGGACCCCCAGAATGGTAAGTACTGACAGCCATTGCCTCCTAGAACTCTGTCCCATTCTTTCTGCCTATATTCACTTCACCCAATTGGTAGATATGTAAATGTTCAATATGTACCTATCTTATAGTGTCTATAGATGTGTAGTGTACATGTCATGGATGTAAACATATATGTTTGTATTACTGTATGTATGAATATATTCTTTACAATGTTGTATAACAGCATATTCCTCTATGCTGTTCCATAATAACATAGGGTTGGTTTGGAAGCATTTTGATTGACATGTGCCCTTTGAAAAACATTTGCACAACACCTGTAAATGGGGACATGGTTATTCGCACACACAGTGCAGCTGAATAATACTCTTTAAAAAACATGTGGCACTTGTTACTGAACATCTGCTTTTCATTGTGTGTTCACATTTTGCAGTTAAATGCATCTCAACTCTATTGTCATCCGTTCTGATGTGGTTTTAGGTGCATTTTCTTAAATTAACCAATGAAAGTCACTAACAACAATGTGGAAATATAGGGGTGCTGGAATGTAGAGGTACAGGCAGGCAGATGTATGAGGGAGGAGGGATGTAGAGCTATGAGGATGCAGGAATCGAAGGGATAGGGGTGCAGGGATATAAATATATAGGGGTGCAGCTATATAGGGGTTCAGCTATGTATAGGTATAAGGGAGTAAGGATGTAGAGGTATGCCGTGCAGGGATGCAGAAAAGTAGTTGTACAGGTAAATAGGGGGCAGGAGTATAGAGGTATAGGGTGCAGGAATGTAACGGTGCAGATATGGTGGGGAATAGTAAGCAGAGATGTAGGAACATAAAGCATGAGATATGAACAAAAAAGTATCAGTCATCTTTCATCTGGAAATGTGTGTGTCTGCTTTTGTTCAGTCCTGGTTTAGGATTTGATTGAGGGGGATATATCAGGCAGAGTCTGTGGGGTTTTTTTTTTTACAAAAGTAGCAAATTCTTCTGAAAACTCTTCTGCTTGAGCCTACTGGACACTGGAGTCTATTAGAGTTGTGACTTTTTTCTGTGATTTGTCTCAGATTTGTGGCTTTCCATATGTCCACATCTGGAAATAAAAAATAGAAATATCAGGCACAACACTGAGAAACTCTGGAGTGGCACATTTGGTTGGCGAGATTTAATGAGAATTCACACAGGAGAGAAGCTGTTTATGTGTTCAGAATGTGGCAAATATCTGAAAGTGAAATCATAAATGATAAGAAATAAGACAATTTAGCAATGTATGTAGACATTTTATAAATATGTATATATTTTAAAATGTTATTAGGAAAAATGAAAAAGTTTTAGATTTTTGAAGGTGGAGAGTGAGAAATTAACAAAAAATGCTGCAACGCAAAGGGGTTAATAAATATTATATGCACAGTCTTCAGGAATTACATCAATAGAACAAATGCAATGTAAAGGAATAATGGGGAAGAAAACAAAAGCCAAAAAGTAATTAAAACAACTAAAAAGATTTGGAGCTTTGAATGAACCACAGGGATAAGTACCGACTGACAACCTCCCCTGTGGTACAATCAGCCCCACTCCTCCTAGGAGCCCGGGCTCTGCCACCTATGTGCATGGTCGGGATGTAGAATAAGTATTATAGCGATATTATAGCCACATGTACATAATCAGATACTTCTAAAAGAACAAGCTACCTGCCACCTGAGGTTCTGGATGTATTGGGCCGGGCTGCTGCCCCGGATGCTCCAACAATGTGAGAAATCACTCAGCAAGTGAAGATTGTAGAGACCAAAACACATCTATTAATCAGTTACTTTTGCACCACAATGGGGCTCATTTACTAAGGGTCCAAATCGCGTTTTTCCGCTGGGTTTCCCTAATTTTTCCGACTTGCAGCGAGATGCTCCGGGATTTTGGCGCACGCGATCGGATTGTGGTGCATTAGCGCCGGCTTTCACGTGACAGAAATCGGGGGCGTGGCTGTCGGAAAACCCGACGGATTTGGAAAACCTGCAGAATTTTAAAAAAATTTGTGTTGCAAAAATAGTACTCACATACACCGAGACGGAGAAGGTGAATTCCGGCAGACTTCAGCGCAGCAGCGACACCTACTGGACATCGGGCGCATGACCTTAGTGAATCCCGGCAGAACCTGAATCAGCATCGGAGAATGTGCCGCTGGATCGCGACTGGACCGGGTAAGTAAATCTGCCCCAATATGTTGTAGAAATCAATGACAATAGGGCTCATTTACTTACCTGGTCCAGTCGCGATTCTGTGGCGTGTTTTCCGACGAGGATTCGGGTTCTGCTTGGATTCACTAACCTTGTGCGCCCGATATCCAGTAGGTGTCACTGCTGCACCGAGGTCCGCCGGAGTTCACCTTCTTCTTCATGATGCATGTAAGTGCTTGATCTTGCGACACTTTTGGTTTTTTAACCCCTTAAGGACGCATGGTTTTTCCGCTCATTTCTCGCTCTCCAACTTCAAAAATCCATAACTTTTTCATTTTTACGTGTACAGACCTATGTGAGAGCTTATTTTGTGCGTAACAAATTTTAATTTCCTGTAATGTTATTTATTTTAACATGCCGTGTACTGCGAAGCTGGAAAAAAATCTCAAATGTGGGGAAAAAAAAGAACGCACATGCATCACGTTCTTGTGGGCTCAGTTTTTAGACTTTGTGCGCTCAAAGTAACACATCAGCTTTATTCTTTGGTTCGGTGCAATCGCGGTGATGTCAAATTTATATAGGTTTTATTGCGATTTAATACACTTTCAAAAATTAAACGAATGTGTACAAGAAAGAAAATTTTTTTTTTGGCACCAAGGTCCAGGAATCTCCAGCTTCTTTTAGTCTGTGGCTAGACCACATTTTGGAGGGTCTCACCTGCTTTCGCAGTTGCTGCAGAGGAGCCTGGTGGACCTCCCAATCTCGAGGAGCGGGGTTCTTCCTTGCAGATACATCTTCGATCTCTTCTTGCAGTTTACGATTCTCCTCTTCCAGACCACGGACACGCTGGAGATAGCCGGCAAGACGTTCATTCAGCTCCTGCATGACCTCCTGATGGTTATTCTGTATGAAATTGTCTATCCCTGAGCGCAAGGAAGGAAGAGATGACTCCATAACGGATCTTACGGCTGATAGATCCAACCCAGAACGCAAGGACTGGAGTCTGGAGGCCGATGTCCTAAAATCCCCAGAGCCTATCTGGCTTGATGAGCTACTGCGCCAGCTTGGGGCACCTGAGGACACCTGGTAGGACATTGTGAAGGTAAGATGCAGGAGAAAGTAAGAAGAAGTGGAAGGTATAGGATGCCTTCAGGTTCTGGCAGGTATTGGAGAAGTCGTTGAGATGACTTTGAGTCGGCAGCCAGGCTTCAGAGTTTCACAGAAGGTGCTCAGCCGGGATTTGCATGGATACTTGCTGCAGCTGAGGCGTGCCGTCAGGTCTGATCACAGCTGAGGCTGGCCGGACATGTATACAGGTGATGTGTACAGTAATATTAATGAGGGGGAGGGGACTGTACAAGACAACGCCCCACATAGTAAGGCTGGGATTGGCGCTGTCATAGTCAAAAGTAGATACAAAAGCAACGTACACATGATCTCTCCTGCACACCCAGCACCAGTATGAGGCGACATGCACAATAAATTCATCTCAATGTTATTCAGTCATGGTCACTGATGGTATTTTACAGGTCGGTATCTGTGTCCCATCTGCAATGTTTTCTTGTTCCTATTTGCGGCCTTTGCCTTCCCATAGAAGTTTATGGAGCTGTGAAAAATACTGAAGTCTTCCATATTTTATATATACTGTAAATATGTTGGACGCTGCACTGAATATACGTCACACAGCGGAGAAACAGGACACATACGGAGGACAAATACGGTCAATAGATCCGTTGTTTTCAGCCCGTATAAAACTATGGGGCACATTTACTAAGAAAGTCATAGGGGCAGATTTACTTACCCGGTCCATTCGCGATCCAGTGGTGCATTCTCTGCAGTGGATTCGGGTCTTCCGGCAATTCACAAAGGCAGTTCCTCCGACGTCCACCAGGTGTCGCTGCTGCGCTGAAGTCCGCCGAGGTCCGCCGGAGTTCATGATCCTATTCCTGGTGAAGGTAAGCGCGTGTCCAGCGACACTTTTTTTTTTTTAGATGCCGCGGTTTCCATCGTGTGCATGCCGGCGCCGATGCGCCACAATCCTATTGCGTGCGCCAAAAACCCGGGGCAATTCAGGAAAAATTGACACAAATCGGAAATATTCGGGTAACACGTCGGGAAAACGCGAATCGGCCCCTTAGTAAGTGACCCCCACAATCGCAGCGCTGACACTTCTTAAATACCTGTGCAAGCCGTTTTAGCCATGAAGAACGTGCAAAGTCTGAATAAAGTGCGGCACAAAGCCCTCAGTAAATGTGCCCCTATGTGCATGTAGCCTACACGTAGTGTTTTTGGTCCGTTTTAGAGCCAGCGTTTTCAGTCCATTTAAAAACACATGCTCTAAAATGGACCAACAAGCCCCCCCCCCAAGTACACTATATAAATACAAAATCTATATATCACAGTCTTGCTACTACTACTAACAACATACACAAAGCTATGATTACACTGATCTCCAGGGACAATACCTAACATGATGGCACCTGCTGATAGGTTCCTTTTAAAGACAGTAAGTAAGGAGTAAGTGGTGAACTTATTGGGGACTTCATCTCATGTTGGGTTGTAGTAAAGTCTATGTAGAGAGGAGTGAATTGTTTGCTGACAAGGTGGTGGCATCTGGGGATGGGTCTGGACTGGAGCCATGACCAACCCAAGGAGGAAGGTTCATTCAAATAATGTGTCAACAAACTAGAAGGAAAAGCCAACAGGTCTCCGAGGAGTCGTCCTCTCAGTGTAAAATTTCCACTTCTTTGACAAAGTTGGTCCCAGGACACCATGAGTCTGTACAACAGCCACTATGCCACCAACCGGGGGTTCAGCAGCAGGTCCCACGGCTCGCTCTCAGGGAGGCCTAGTGTCTTCCGAAAAAGCAATGGCTACCAGCCAGGGATGCAGCGAGCCATAAGTGGCATGAACCTGTCCAGGGTGACCCCAGGGTCCAGCACCTTCCTTCTATCTTCACTCCCCAACCTGGAGGTGGACCCCAAACTACACCAACTGAGGAACGAGGAGAAGGAGCAAATCAAGGGGCTCAACAATCAGTTCGTCAACTTTATAGATAAGGTGAGTGAAACCTGCAGAGCTTCTTGTGTGTGCTGAATGGTTGAATGGTGAGTATTGTTCCCTGTTATCAGCCATTTCTGACTATGGAGAGTAATAGAGGTGATGGAAATCTGCCCCATATCACCGGCCCTACAATGTGTAAGAGCGGAGGATACATGAGGATACACTGATGTATCCAATACTATCCAATGCTCCCCATTGCGTAGCTAATGGGATCATCTGTTACATTGTGGCACAGGGTCTGTTTTCTGGCACCAGATTTTAGCCGAGTTCTGCCCTATGATATCACATGTAGATGTGCACGGAAATAGGGAACCTGGGAAACTACAAGTGAAACAAAAGCTGCGCCCCAAATTGAGAGACAAAAAAGGAGTTTTGGAAACCTGAGGTTTTTGTAGCGCAGACTCAGAAGAGGCACAAAATAAAAATCCTGGGATTGTCCAACAAAAAACAGGCGCAAAATGTTTAATAAATTCCCCCCAATATTTATAAGTTACTGTGTTTGAGTCTATTATGTGTGACGCTGTCAGAATATAGATCTATCACGTGTGATACTGTCTGCTGAGCTGTGTATCTAATCCTATCCTGTGTGATACTGTCTGCTGAGCTGTGTATCTAATCCTATCCTGTGTGATACTGTCTGCTGAGCTGTGTATCTAATCCTCTCCTGTGAGATCGGTGCTGAGCTGTGTTCTATCCTTGTGTGATACTGTCTGGCTGGCTTTTATCTAATCTTCCTGTGTGATACGTCTGCTGAGGCTGTGTATCTATCTATCCTGTGTGATACTGGTCTGCTGAGCTGTGTATCTAATCCTATCCTGTGTGATACGGTCTGCGAGCTGTGTATCTAATCCTATCTGTGATACTGTGCCTGCTGGCTGTGTATCTAATCCCTCTCTTCTGTTGAATCCTCATCTCTGTGTGATACTGTCTGCTGAGGCTGTGTACTCGTAATCCTATCCTGTGTATATGTCTGCTGAGGCTGTGTATCTAATCCTCTGTTTGAATACTGTCTGCTGAGCTGTGTATCTAATCCATCTGTGTGACTACTGTCTGCTGAGCTGTGTATCTAATCCCATCCTGTGTGATACTGTCTGCTGAGCTATGTATCTAATCCATCCTTTGTGAATACTGTCTGCTGAGCTGTGTATCTAATCGCAATCCTTTGATACGGTCTGCTAGTCTTGTATCTAATCCTTCTGTGTGATACGGTCTGCTGATCTGGTTCTAATCCTATCCTTTGTAATATGTCTGCCGGCTGTTATCTAATCCTATCCTTAGTTTGATATCTGTCTGCTGGGATCTGTGTATCTAACCATTCTGTGTATACGGTCGCTGAGCTGTATCTAATCCTCTCCTGTGTGATCCAGCCGCTGAGCTGGTATCTAATCCTATCCTGTGTGATACTCTCTGCTGAGCTGTGTATCTAAATCCTTGCCTGTGTGATACTGTCTGCTGAGCTGTGTATCTAATCCCATCCTGTGTGTTACTGTCGTCACTGAGCTATGTATCTAATCCTCTCCTTTGTGATACGGTCTGCTGAGCTGTGATCTAATCCCATCCTGTGTGATACGGTCTGCTGAGCTGTGACAATCCTATACGTTGTAATACTGTCTGCTGAGCTGTGTACTAATCCTATCCGTGTGATACTGTCTGCTGACTGTGTATCTAATCCATTCCTGTGTGATAACGGTCTGCTTGAGGCTGTGTATGCTACATCTCTCCTGTGTGATCAGCCGCTGAGCTAGTGTATCTAATCCCTCATCCTGTGTGAGCTGCTCTGCTGAGCTGTGTATCTAATCCTATCCTGTTGTACTGTCTGCTGAGTTCTTGTGTATCTAATCCCATCCTGTGTGATACTGTCTGCTGACGTATTATCTATCCTATCCTGTGTGAACGGTCTGCTGGCTGTGTGTACTAATCCCATCCTGGTGATCGGTCTGCTGAGCTGTCTGTGTGATACTGTCTGCTGAGCTGTGTATCTAATCCTATCCTGTGTGATACGGTCTGCTGAGCTGTGTATCTAATCCCATCCTGTGTGATACGGTCTGCTGAGCTGTGTATCTAATCCTATCCTGTGTAATACTGTCTGCTGAGCTGTGTATCTAATCCTATCCTGTGTGATACTGTCTGCTGAGCTGTGTATCTAATCCATTCCTGTGTGATACTGCCGGCTGAACTATATACATCTTCTATTCCAATTTACAGTACAATTTTTAACCCCATCCAGGAACACCCACAAAACCACTCCAGAATTCCTACTTCCTAATACTCCTAAATCTATCATGTGTGATACCTCCTGGTATCTAAACTTGTTATGCGTGATACTGTTTGTTGCCTTGATCTATCTAAGACTATCATGTGATTCTGCTACTTAGCTGTTTTCTCAAACCATGATCATGTGATACTGTATGATGTATCTAAGCCTGTCTTATGTTAATACTACTAAGCTGCTGTAACCAAATTTGTAATGTGTGATACAGTCTACTGATATGTGTTTCTAATACTCTCCTGTGTGATACTGTCTGCTGAGCTGTGTATCTAATCCTATCCTGTGTGATACTGCCTGCTGAGCTGTGTATCTAATCCTATCCTGTGTGACACTGTCTGCTG
>CM033648.1:91330475-91356866 GCA_019512145.1 Engystomops pustulosus | reverse complement strand
AGTATAGGAGTAGTAGTACTGTGCTGTGCCCATATATACAGGATAGGAGTAGTAGTACTGTGTTGTGCCCATATATACAGGATAGGAGTAGTAGTACTGTGCTGTGCCCATATATACAGGATAGGAGTAGTAGTACTGTGCTGTGCTCATATATACAGGATAGGAGTAGTAGTACTGTGCTGTGCCCATATATACAGGATAGGAGTAGTAGTACTGTGCTGTGCCCATATATACAGGATAGGATATATTTGTAATCTAATCTACTTGTGGTACTATGCTGTTGTCCCATATACCAGGAGAGGATAGTAGTAACTGTGGCTGTGCCATATATCCAGATGTAGGTAGTGTATACTGTGGCTGTGCCTAAATATAGAGGATGAGAGAGTAGTACTGTGCTGTGCCTATTTACAGGATAGGAAGATTACGGTGCTGTGCCCATAATACAGGAGAAGGATAGTAGTACTGTGCTGTCCCGTATATATACAGGATAGGAGTAGTAGTACTGTGCTGTGTCCCATATATCAGGTATGAAGTAGTAGTACTGTCTGTGCCCAGTTAGTAATACACTAGAGGTATAGTTCTGTTGGTGTCCATATATACAGATAGGAGTAGTAAGTACTGGTGCTGGCCCATATTACAGGTATATGTTAGTAGTAATTACTGTGCTGTGGCCATATATACGCAGGAAGAGTAAGTAGTCTGTGGCTTTCCGTAATACAGGAGATAGGAGTAGTAGTACTGTGCTGTGCCCATATATACAGGATAGGAGTAGTAGTACTGTGCTAAGCCCATATATATATATATATATATATATATATATATATACACACACATACAGGATAGGAGTAGTAGTACACACTTAGTAGTCCATCATACAGAACAGTCCAAACTATTTATCTGCAAAAACTCTGCAGAAAATCTTGATTAAAATAATAGGTCATTATGTAATGTCATATATCTCATCCGCAAAGTATTCTAATATATATATGTGTGTCTATCCTCAAGCATTTTCTATTACTAGAAGATGAGATGGTGACACACAGGCGCCAGAGCTCCCTCCCTGTGTCATAGCCATGTAACCAGCACCACCTGGTGGCCACCAGCAATAATAACACACTGGTGGATCTCTTATCTCTTCTTTTTTTCTGTGACCACATTTTTTGTTACTGCTTTTTTTTCTACACTTTTATTTGTGCAAGATTAGTAACATTTGTCTCCTCTGCACAAAGCCAAATGGGAGGGGGAAGAGAATCCATTTCAGTAAATTCGCCCATACCCAAAAATAAGGATTTAATACATTCTGGCTTTGTGATGATAAATTTTTAATTGTGATTAATCTACGAGATAAATGATCTTAAAGGTGTTAACATTATTATATTATACATTGTGCATCTGTGCATTATAAACCATCCGGCGTTTCTTTTTGCACTAGATCTGTGACAGGTTTCCGCATCCTCAGTGTCACCCTAGAGCAGTGATGGCGAACCTTTCAGCGGCCGAGTGCCCAAACTGCAACCCAAACCCCCCTCATTTATCACGAGGTGCCATCCAAAAGTTAAAGCAGTAACTTATTGCTCCCTGTTCTTCAACAATCATATTGGCCGCCTGAGGGCAGCAACACAGTAGAAAGATGGAAAATTTGCATCATTTTAGCTTCTTTCCAGTGTCCCTCTGTACTCAGAGAATTATGGGACCAGAAGAAGGTTCTCCAAAGATAATTCGGCCCCATCTACTCATTCTCCCTCTTCCTACAGTCCCAAGTAGCGTATCAAAATATGACTGAAAGCAGCATCTTTTAAGTTCCTTGGAACTGCAGGAAGATTTTTTGAGTCCGGTCTGGTGCGCTGGAGCGATGGCCCGGGTGCCCACAGAAAGGGCTCTGAGTGCCGCCTCTGGCACCCGTGCCGTAGGTTCGCCACCACTGCCCTAGAAAGTAGCATCATGTTGGGATTTTTGCAGTCAAAGCGAATAACTTTCTCGGGAATTTGATTTGCCTGGAGTAAAGACAGTAAAAATAAATAAATGAAAAGGTTTTCTTACGTTGTTTAGTTTTTTTTTCAGCTTCTACTATTTACATCCATATAATATCCAGTAATTACATTTGGTTTCACCTTAAAGTTTCTATACGCCCTCTAGTGGACAGTTATTATACTAACTCGAATAAAAAAGAGGGTTTATGGCTTCAAATTGGAAATGGCGATGACATTGTGCATGTGAGCACTGAGCCGGTCCCTGGCTTCCAATGTCACATGCCATTCATACACACCACCGCCTGGCTCAGTGCTTATGTGTACACAATACATATGACATCATCACTTCCAGTCCAAATGGACCAGGAGCCCCCATCACAGAGCCACTGACGGAGAGCAGAATAGAAGAGGGTTTTTTCAAATATTTTGTTATAATGTATCTTCCCCGAAAAGATAATAATAATATAACATAATATAGATTAGTATGATTCTATAGAACAGAAAGTAATGTATCTATATGACATAACAAGACTTATTGTCATGTTATATAACATAATACAATATAATGGGGGTCATTTACTAAGGGCCCGAATCACGCAATTCTGTGGAGTATCCCGACGATTTCTGATTTGCGCCCAATTCTGCCGGGATTTTGGCGCACACGATCGGATTTTGGCGCCGGGTTGCATGCGACGGAAATCGGGGGGCACTTACCTGCACCAAGAAATAGAAGGTGAACTCCGGTGAACTCTGGCGGACCTCGGCACAGCAGCGACACCTAGTGGATATCGGTGCACGGACCTAGTGAATCCTGGCACAACCCGAATCAACGTCGGGGAATCCGGCACTGGATCGCGACTGGACCGGGCAAGTAAATGTGCCTCAATGTGTGCACTGTCATTTCCTGAACTACAAATATCAGCCCCCCTACAACTTCAAGGTCTTTTCTATAAGGATAAAAGAGACTGGGGCTCATTTACTAAGGGCTCCTTGGCCGCACTTTCGTCGGGTTTCCTGAATTTTTCGGTTTTGCGCCGAATTCCGCCGGGGCTATTGCGCCGGCTTTCATGCAACAGAAATCGGGGGCCTGGCTATCGGACAACCCGACGGATTCGGAATTTAAAAAACGAAATGTGTGTGTCACAAGATCAGCACTCACATGCATCGGGAAGAAGCAGGTGAACTCCGGCGGACCTCGGCGCAGCAGCGACACATGCTGGATATCGGGCACATGACCTTAGTGAATCCCAGCAAAACCCGAATCCACGTTGAAGAACGCGCCGCGGGATTGCGACTGGACCGGGTAAGTAAATTAGGGGGTCATTTACTAAGGGCCCGATTCGCGTTTTCCCGACGTGTTATCCGAATATTTCCGATTTGCGCCAATTTCCCCTGAATTGCTTCGGGATTTTGGTGCACGCGATCGGATTGTGGCGCATCGGCGCTGGCATGCACGCGATGGAAATCGGGGAGCGTGGTCGAACGAAAACCCGACGAATTCGGAAAAACCACCGCATTTTTTTTAAAATAATTTGTCGCGGAGCTTGCACTTACCTTCACTTGGCCCAGCTCGGTGAACTCCAGCGCGTTCCGATGCTCTTCAGCGCAGCACCGCCACCTGGTGGACGGCAGAGGAACTACCATAATAAATCCCGGCCGGACCCGAATCCACCACAGAGAACGCGCCGCTGGATCACGAATGGGCCGGGTAAGTAAATCTGCCTCATTGTCTCCATTACTATTACCAGTTTTATTTCTCATTTGCACTGAAAGTATAAAGGAAATTTCCTTTTTTCAGTCCACAGCTCCCATGCAGGCATAGTGTCTCCTTGGTTACAGACTACAAAGTAATTATTTGTAGTCTGAACCCGCAGTAAATGGTGATGCCCAATTTGCTGTATGTGATTATAATGATTCTTTATATAGCGCACGCAGATTACACAGCTGAACGTTCAGATGCGTCCACCACAGTAACAACTCTGCTTGCTGACAGGTGCGGGACCTGGAAAGACAGAACAAGATCCTGAAGACCCAACTGCAGCTCCTGAAGCAGAAGGACACCTACAAGTCTAACATTGACCAGATCACGGTGACCTCCGGCAACCACCTGAAGCAGCAGATTGATGGCCTCCTGCATGAGAAGGACAAGCTGCAGAGCGAGCTGCACAACATGCAGGCCGTGGTGGAGGAGCTCAAGAGCAGGTAATAGGGGGCAACATCCCCAATATACCCCACCACGGCCGCTGGGTCAAGCTCTGTGGGTGGTCCTGGCTTGGAGTTATATTGCATCTGTGTAATTTATACCATCATATAGTCTGCATATAACACTGCCATATAATGCACCCTTTATAGTGCCATATGGTGCATTTATAATACAATAATTATAATAATCTCATACTGAACAAAACCCAAATAGAACACAATCAAACCATCACATAATGTAATATGCAGGATCTCAGTGAGTTCGCCCTTCACATTTTTTAAAAACATTTTATTAAGTCTTTTTAGGGGACAACACTGAAGATGCCAATGTACAGTCTGTAAATCTGATGTGTTCTCAAAATAACACAACACGCGGCCATTAATGTCTCAACCGGCAAACAAAAACACAGAAGGGCTCTGGGGGTTTTACCAAAGCCCTTCCGTGCTGTAGGTTCATAAGCTGTTACACTGTGCAGGAACACTCTCCCCCTCCCATTGTGTGAGATTACAGCAGGAGACAGTGTAAAAGTCTGTGAAGATACAGCACGGAGGGGCTCTGGTAACGCTGTTTCAGTAGCATAATTATAGAAGTTGATTTTAGAAACAAGAGGCAATAGATAACATATACAGGTGGTCCCCTACTTAAGAACACCCCACTTACAGATGACCCCTAGTTACAAACGGACCTCTGGATGTTGGTAATTTACTTTTTGTTAGTCCAAGGCTACAATAATCAACTATAACAGTTATCACTGGTGTCTACAATTGATCTTTATTGTTACTCCTGGTTCTTGTGACAACCCAACATTTTTGATTTCCAAATGGCACAGAAACCAAAAAAAATTTTAGTTGGGGTTACAATTATAAAATATACAGTTTCGACTTACATACAAATTCAACTTAAGAACAAACCTACAGAACCTATCCTGTAAGTAACCCGTCTATGATCTATGATGGAAATTACAGAGGATATTAGAGACCTTGCGCTCCATTTGAGGATGTCCCATCGATGCTCCGTAGGGTTTAGGTCTGGAGACATGTTTGGCCAGTCCAGCATCTTCACCATCAGACACAGCGCAGCAGTGGTCGTCTTGGAGGGGATTGTGGTAATATCATTTTGAGGGCAGCACATTTACCCTGTTATACAAGCCGTACACTCACTACTATACATTGTATCAGTGTCATATCTTCATTGTTCTCCCCTGAAATAATTGAATAAAATATTTCCAAAGTCCCAAGAGGTATAAACCCAATGGGGCAGATTTACTTACCCGGCCCAGTCGCGATCCAGCAGTGCGTTCTCTGCGCTGGAGTCGGGTCCGGCCGGGATTTATTAAGGCAGTTCCTCTGCCGTCCACCAGGTGGCGCTGCTGCGCTGAAAAGCATCGGAACACACTGGAGTTCACCGAGCCGGGCTGAGTGAAGGTAAGTGCAAGCTCCGCGACACATTTTTTGTTTTAAATGCGGCAGTTTTTCCGAATCCGTCGGGTTTTCGTTCGGCCACGCCCCCCGATTTCCATCGCGTGCATGCCAGCGCCGATGCGCCACAATCCGATCCCGTGCGCCAAAATCCCGGGGCAATACAGGGAAAATCGCCGCAAATCAGAAATATTCGGGTAACATGTCGGGAAACCGCAAATCGGGCCCTTAGTAAATAACCCCCATTGTTTTTTGATGCTGTATATAGGGTCCAGGTCATCCGTATGTTTATGTCTTCCATTTTCCATGTCGCTTGCAGATACGAGGATGAAATTAATAGAAGAAATCAACTAGAAAATGATTTTGTGCTGACGAAGAAGGTTTGTGCCATGAACTGTAGGGTCATGAACATGGGGGGCGCGGATGCATTGATACCTATGGCAACAGTGGAAAGTGGGACTGCTAGTGATTTTTTCCCAAATGTTACCAACTCCTGGTATCTATGGATTCATGTAAATTACCCCCCCCCCTCTATAGTAACATGGCTGGTCACAGATCAATCCCAGTTCACCCCAACAGCATTAAAGTCGCCTTCATCTGTCTGATGCAATCTTCACGTTACTTCAGTATAACATTTAACTCAATTTTGCCTCCCAGGACCTGGATGACACCTACCTGCACAAAGTGGACAATGAATCAAAGCTGGAAAGTTTGAGCGATGAGATTGAGGTTCTGAAGCAGCTGTATAAGGAGGTGAGATAGGAATTCAATGCCTGCCCCTGGTGGGACAATGATGAGGGTAAGAGATAAGACATAACAAAATGAGTGGGGCTTCTATGTACACTGGAGGATTGTACTCACACTGCTGTGCTCTGAGCTCTATTCTCTGAGTTGCACCCCAGCCCCTGTGAGTAAAAGTTTGAGAGCTTCTGGTTGAAAACTACAGCAGTCACACAGAACTGAGAGGATGAGCTTTGGAGCAGTTCAAGGCACAGAGTACAGCAGTGTGAGGACGCGCCCCAAACTGCACTTGCAAACCAGTGCGAACACATTCACCTTAAGAAGTAAATATAATTTTAGGCAGAATCCACAAGGAGGGAAAAGTGACGGAATAAAATGTAACCTTTATTGATTCCTTTAAAAATGGGCAAATAACATGTAAAGACAAATAATAATGTGACTAATTCCGGAGGTGTACACCCCGACAGGAGGAATTACCGGGCAACTGAAATATAAATTTGTATTTAGTAAAGAATCCAACAAGCAGTAAACCTAAAAGCTAAAAAAAAAATCATTTTCTAACTTTTTAATGTCTTTTATGTTTCTTTTTGTTGCTGCTGCAGGAAATCCAGGAGCTGCAGTCTCAGGTGCACAGCGACAGCGTGAAGGTAGAGGTGGACAATAACCGAGACCTGGAGATGAAGCACATCATGGATGATGTCCGGGCGCAGTACCAGAGCATGGCAGACAAGAGCCGCCAGGAGGCCGAGCACTGGTACAAGAGCAAGGTGGGAGATGAAGGGGGGATTTTTCCCGTG
Source organism: Engystomops pustulosus (assembly GCA_019512145.1). NCBI lineage: Eukaryota > Metazoa > Chordata > Amphibia > Anura > Leptodactylidae > Engystomops > Engystomops pustulosus. The sequence continues at coordinate 91,349,737 of CM033648.1, read as the reverse complement.
AGGCCAAACGCTCTTAGTCAGAAATGTTGGAAAAGGGACAAAAAAAAAGGACCAAAAACCTTCATAAATGTTGCACAACACATTTCTTGGTGCAAATCCGCCCGAATTCTGGTGCAATTGCATTTATAACATGTATTGTTATCTCCTGCCTCCTAACCAACCCCACCTGCTCTTAAAGGGATCTGTGGACCTTGTGGGAGGATTTATGTCGGTTCCTATATGGATCAGGGAGGCACTGAAGGGTTTCTGTCAACAGATTTGACCATGTAACACTACAGACGGGGTTAGGTAAGGTCCCTGTTAATCATATTCCAGGCTTGTGGCTTCTTTGTGTGCACTGTAGTGATGATGTCAAGTTCTGCCCTTGTTCACACAACCTCAGGTTCTCTAATGACTAATAAAAATCACAGAGTGAGCTCAAAGAAATCCACACCAAGACAAAATATGGTGTAATATCTCAATCCCTGTGGAGCAGTAATGCCATGCAGGGCAGATGTGAGATGCTTTATTTGCTTCACAAAGGATTATACATAACTTTCAGTGGGGCAGGACCTGGGCTTGGTTAGTGAAAGCAGTGGCGTAACTAGGAGAGGCTGGGCCCCATAGCAGATTTCTGCATGGGGCCCCCCTTCCCCTTAAAAAAATATACATATGTAGGCTGCATTCACATAAACGTGTGCCCGCCCGGCTATAGCCTGACAGGCACAAGTCTGGCGCGCTGGAGAGGAGGAGAGGCGATAGCGGCTCACCCCTCCCCTCTCCATAGAGAATAGAGCCACATGGTCGTTCTTATGGCCATAGATAGAGCACACACTCTCTCTGTTGCGGCCACAGCTCGAAACAGTGAGTACTCGTTGTGCTCATCGTGCCGAGCCCAGGCGTATAGAAGCCTATGGTGGAAGTATATCCGGCAGCAAATTTGCAGTCAGATATACGACCCTCATATGTTCTTGTGAATGTATCCCTATACAGACATGTTTATACAATTACACAAATGTATACACTGATATATACACACCTTAATATACTTATATACACATAAAGTTCTACACTCGTATACTATATTCAGTATATAGAGCATATACATACATACTATAAGCACAGTGTATACAAAAACACAGTATATACATATATACACAATATACACAGTATATACATATATACATATATACACAGTATATACATATATACACAATATAAACAGTATATACATATATACACAGTATACACAGTATATACATATATACACAGTATACACAGTATATACATATATACACAGTATATACATATATACACAGTATATACATATATACACAGTATATACATATATACACAATATAAACAGTATATACATATATACACAATATACATATATACACAATATACACAGTATATACATATATACACAGTATATACATATATACACAATATACACAGTATATACATATATACACAATATACACAGTATATACATATATACACATATATACACAATATATACATATATACACAGTATATACATATATACACAATATACACAGTATATACATATATACACAATATACACAGTATATACATATATACACAATATACACAGTATATACATATATACACAATATACATATATACACAATATACACAGTATATACATATATACACAATATACACAGTATATACATATATACACAGTATATACATATATACACAATATACACAGTATATACATATATATACACAGTATATACATATATACATATATACACAATATACACAGTATATACATATATACACAATATACACAGTATATACATATATACACAATATACACAGTATATACATATATACACAGTATATACATATATACACATATATACACAATATACACAGTATATACATATATACACATATATACACAATATACACAGTATATACATATATACACAGTATATACAGTATATACATATATACACAGTATACACAATATATACATATACACAGATAAATACATAAGTGTATACTTACCTTTTAGGATGTTTGGGTGATCACCCGGCTGTGTCTTCAGGTGGGTGTTCCGGTGGTTGTGCTGGTGGTCTTGTTTTCTTATCCTGGCTTGTTTTTTTTTCTCTCTTTCCCTTATTTTTTTGTTTTTTCTTTTCCTTTGTTTTGTCTTTTCCCTGTCTTAGGCGAGGGGAAGAGGGGCTGTTCACCGGGCGGGAGGATGGGGGGCGTGGTCGGGTGGTTGTCAACTGTGCCGTGTGTAATCGGCCAGCTGTGCAGCTATGCAGGGGGTAGGCGGGCCGCGGTCACGTGTGCCGGCGGACAGGTAAGGGAGGTGGGAGGCGGCTGGTGGGACGCAGGCGGGCGGGTCAGGGAGGTGGCAAATGGGAGTTTCAGGTCAGTGATCCATGAGGGGTGGGTGGGCCAGGAGACAGGTGGGCGGAAGCCGGGACCGAGAGGAGGGGCCCGGGGACACATCTGCCAGGCACCCAGCAGTGTATTCACGGACCACTTGGCAAAGCACTGTACACAGGGTCCGTGCATCCCCGGGCCCCTGAACTCAAGGGCCCCGTAGCAGCTGCTACGGCTGCTACGGCGGTAGTTACGCCACTGAGTGAAAGATAAGAAGTAATGTCCATAGTTCATTGGTTAGTTAATCATCACATGGGCATCGCAGAAACAAAAGACGTCTCTTTCCCTGGAATCGGTAGTATCATAAATCAGCCCAGGGAGCCGCACATTCTTCTCTGCGCAGGATTGTGTTATCAGACTGTTATCAGTCTTCATCCACAGTTGTGCATCCTCTTAGTTTCAGCATTTAGCAAGCATCTAAAAATAAAAGCATTTTCATTAAACACATAACAATACTTCACAATGATCTCACACTGCTGTGCTCTTAGCTCTGTGCAAAAATCTGCTCCATTGCCCCTTCCCCTACAAGTAAAATCTGACCAGTATATTGACTATATAATACAGCAGCTGCTGCATGTAGAGGGTAGGGACTGTGGAGCACTTTAACATGCAGAACTAAGAGCACAGCAGTGTGAGGACACCTCCTTTGAAGCTACAATCTTGGAATATATTCCATATTTCACAGTTCTGCTGCTACTAACAACATACAGAATATGTATAATTGCACATCTCTCCAGGAAGCATACACAACACTGGCTGCAGTCAGCATGGTCACAGCTGCTGACAGATCCCTTTAAGAGCTGGTGGTTCAGTTCTGATTCAGTGCACTGGTGGGGACCGTATTACACTTACGGCTTTGTTCACAGATTGATGACTTGGTGAATCAGGGTAAACGGACAAGCGATGAGTTAAAGACACTGAAGAACGAGGTGGTGGATCTAAACCGGATGATACAACGTGTCAACAACGACAATGAGGCCCTAAAAAATCAGGTACAAGGCCACTGTTAGCTCCACCCACTTTTGCTTTTAGCCACACCTCTTGCAGTGGTATATATTATGTCCCAACCCAACAATGTCACCAATACCAGATGCAGTCCCTGTGGGCAATGCCAGCCATAGTGCCCACCTCCACTGGCAAAGCCTAAGTCACCATACAAGGCATTTGCCCGATTTCACATCTTATCAATATCTCATCAGTAATGTCAATGTCGGGTAGCAGTAGTATAAGTTTAAGATTATGCCTTGCCCTGGGCTGTGAAATCTCCCCAGTGGTCTGGAATTTTTAATTGATGTCTCTTTTAGTGCATAAAAACATTGATACAACAAATCTGGTTACATAGAACCAGAACATAACTAAATGTATGACATGAAGACAGTACCAAAACCATAGCAATAGCATCGGAACCAAGATTATTATACAGATACAGGAACAGAACCAAGCTTCCTACACAGATATAGCACCAGAGCCATGTTTACTACACAAATACATTAGCAAAACCAAGCTGACTACATAGATACAGCCCCAGAACCAAGCTGACTACATACATACAGCCCCAGAACCAAGCTGACTACATACATACAGCCCCAGAACCAAGCTGACTACATACATACAGCCCCAGAACCAGCGTAATCATACAACAGCCCCAAAACCAAGCTGACTACATACAGACACAGCACTATAACCAAGCTACATACACATACAGCACCAGAACCAAGCTGACTACATACATACAGCCCCAGAACCAAGCTGACTACATACATACAGCCCCAGAACCAAGCTGACTACATACATACAGCCCAGAACCAAGCTGACTACATACATACAGCCCCAGAATCAATCTCACTCCATAGATACAGCACCAGAACCAAGCTGACTACATACATACAGCACCAGAACCAAGCTTAATACATACATACAGCACCAGAACCAAGCTTAATATATACATACAGCCCCAAAACCAAGCTTATTACATACATACAGCACCAGAACCAAGCTGACTACATACATACAGCACCAGAACCAAGCTTAATACATACACACAGCCCCAGAATCAAGGTGACTACATAGATACATTACCAAAACTAAGCTTACTACATACATACAGCCCCAGAATCAATTTTACTACATAGATACAGCCGCAGAACCAAGCTAACTACATAGATACAGCCCCAGAACCAAGCTGACTACATAGATACAGCCCCAGAACCAAGCTGACTACATAGATACAGCCCCAGAACCAAGCTGACTACATAGATACAGCCCCAGAACCAAGCTAACTACATAATTGTCACAATTTTACCAAATTGGTTAAATTTTTTAAAATATAACCTTTAATTTTCTAATATCAAGAAAAAAAGAAGTGGTTCAAGGAATGCAGTAGGAGTAGATAGTTTTATGATGGTTTACGCCCTCTTGTGGCCAGAGAGGCAATGATCAGAGTACACAGTGTAGTAAGTCACAAGTATATGAAGATCTCACATTACACAGCTCTAAGTACCCTTTGTTTTATTGACTTATTCCTGTGTCTCATTTCTGAACGCTTCTCTCTTTGTACTTATTAACGTCTAAGCACCAGCTGCTTTATTTGCTTTACATTCTTATCTATACACGGTCGCTGCAGCTGAACTGAACAGAACTGCGCCTTCTCCAGACTATCTGCAGTATATCTAAAATGAATTACAAAGAGCCTCACCTACATGATTTGTAGCACTACTTGTAGTAGTTAGGAGCCAATTTAGCAAGCCGTGCTCCCACAGTAGCCAATATCATAACAGTGCCCCTACAGTAGCCATTATACTCAAAGCACCCTAACAGTAGCCAGTATAGTAATGGTGCCCCCCACAGTAGCCCATAGTCACAGTGCTGCACAGTGGCCCAAGGTAAAATTGCTCCAAAATAGCCAAGTCACAGAGAACCCCCCCACACCCACACATAGTAGCCAAATAAAAGTTCTCCCACAGTAGCCTTCACCGTTACCCTTAGGGTACCCACATGAGTGTACCCCCTAGTTGATTATAAATGCACCCCCATGCTGCTCCTGCAGATATTACAAATATGTCACCACAGTAACCAATATCGTCCACCTAACACCACCACAGTAGCCAATATAGTAACAGGGCCCCCACAGTAGCCAATATAATAACAGTTCCGCCAATATAGTCACAGCACCATAACAGTAGCCAATAGAGTAATGGTTCCACCCACAGTAGCCCAAAGACACATTGGGGCTCATTTACTTACCCAGTCCTGTCGCGATCCAGCCCCATTGTGTCACAGTGGCCCATGGTCACATTGCCCCAAAGTAGCCAAGTCACAGTACCCCATGCCCGTACCCCAGGGGTACATAGTAAGAGGAACCTCACATTAGCCACTATACTAACAGCGCCAATAGCCAATACAGTAATAGTGGACCCTGAGTAGTCATTATAGTAACCATGCCCCCCCCCCCCCCCACCCGATACTCTCACTACCCCACCAACAGCCAATAGTCACATTGCCTCAAAATAGCCAAGTCACAGTGTCCTTCACAGTAGCCAATTCACAACTGCCCCACAGTTGCCAAGTCACAGTGTCCCCTACATTAGCCTTCACTGTCCTCCCCAGGTTAGCCATCTTAGACTCCCCCCTTTATTTATTATCAATGCCCCTCAATGGTAACAATGCCCCCAAAGTTTAAGGCAATTTAAAAAAAAACATTAACCTTCGTCTTCCTCTTTGTATCTTCTTCCACTGGAGCAATGCTGGTGAGGTAGGGCAAGTGACGATGATGTGGCCATCTGCACCGGGTGAGCTCAGAATTAGGAGCAGGCGGTTCCATCATCACCAGTGACGTATCTACCATCTCGGTGAGGGCAGAGTATGGAGCCCTTCTATAGGATCCCCTCGAGATTGCAGGTCCTCGGGAAGGGAGCAAATGTCGGGGGAGAAAGAGAAGGGAGACAAGCAGGCGCTCTCCTAGTGTAGTAGGCCAGGTAAAATTATAAATGCATAAAAATTGTGATTAGTGCGCTCAAAAGAAGTGCCTTGTGCAGATCTATCCTTAGTGGCTGCCAGCTCCTCCTTCCTCATGGCCGTCTGTTCCAAAACGCTCAGAGGACGCTGTGTTGATGCAATGAAGAGGTGCCGGCGCTCGCGGATGGACTGCTCTGGATATGGTTCCTTTAAAACCGTATTTTATTCAATGTTTTATGCCTGATGAAGGCCCAATTCCCGGGCCGAAACGCGTTGCACATTGAATAAAATACGCTTTTAAAGGAACTATATCCAGAGCAGTCCATCCGCGGGCGCCGGCACCCATTTCTTCCACACGTACACTGGGGCTCCTCCGTTGCATCATATTAGTACACATTTCATCCATCAGCTCCTCCCCCCATCACAGCAGATACTTCTGGAGGCTGTATGTATCCTTTGGGCAGCTGCACTTCTGGGTCCCCACCCACATCCCCTTCACACCTCCACCATGCCTTCTTGGCGTGGGGGTGCAATGAAGAGGGACATTTGGTATATACCTTATATACTCGAGTATAAGCCTAGTTTTTCAGCACAAAAAATGTGCTGAAAAACCCAAACTCGGCTTATACTCGAGTCAAAAAAATAAATATATCTAAACTCAACTTTCCCGTGACCCCTGTATATCTTCTGTGCGATCTGTCCAGCAGCGGCGGCAGGCTATATACACTGGGCCAGGGTCTGGCAGGCTATATACTGGGGAGGCTGTGACCAATGCATTTCCCACCCTCGGCTTATACTCGAGTCAATAGGTTTTCCCAGTATTTTGTGGTAAAATTTGGGGCCTCGGCTTATACTCGGGTCGGCTTATACTCGAGTATATACGGTAAGCCTGAATTAATCACAATTACTTGAGAATCTCCAGTAATTGTCATTATTCCAGGGCTAGCCCGCCAAAATACTGGCCTAAAAATGTCCCCTAATGAATAGTATGCCCAAAATGTGGCCTGGATCTCCAGACCTCCATCAAAACTTTTTTATCCTTATTTTTTTATTTTTAACTCTCAGAGAACCAACCTGGAGAACACCATCGCCCACACTGAGGAGAACGGGGAACAAGCCGTCCAGAGCGCCAAGACTCACGCTCAGGACCTGGAAGATGCCCTGAGGAGAGCAAAGCAAGACATGGCCCGGAAAGTGAAGGAATACCAGGATCTGATGAACACCAAACTGGCGCTTGACATTGAGATCGCCACCTACCGAAAACTGCTGGAGGGGGAGGAGACCCGGTGAGTGGCACAAGTTCTGCACAGTTCTGGTTCTAACTATTGCTCTACTTCTGAATGCACAATAGAAAAAGCTGAAACATATTCCAGGCAAAAATCTCTTCAGATTAAAACACTATAGCAGAAGACACATAACACATTATACACCATTTATATTGTTAGTAATAGTTCTGAATAACTTATTTCCACATTGGGATCCTGAGTTACATCCTGTAGATCTTTTATTAAAATATATAATATAAAACATAACAAAAACAGAAAACAAACATTATGTACAATATATACAAAATATTTACAACAACTCACCTGCTGGTCCTGCCTCATTCACGCCTAACATAAGATATTATTAACATAAATGAACATAAACGCCCCCCCCCCCACACACCCTCTAATAACAGACCACCCCACAGAAATAACACATTTTAAATTTTTTAAATTTTTTTTTTAATTAAACAAAATGCACCCTAGACTAAACTGAATCCCATGCCCACTCCCTCCCTCAGACACTGGTCTAATGTCCAAAGTTTGCATTAAGAAGTCCAGACCAGTGTCCAATATCAATTCCAAATTCCCTCCACCATCACCCCCCTCCCAACCTAACACTCTGGGGGGTCATTTACTAAGGGCCCGATTCGCGTTTTCCCGACGTGTTACCCGAATATTTCCGATTTGCGCCGATTTCCCCTGAATTGCCCCAGGATTTTGCCACACGCGATCGGATTGTGGTGCATCGATGCTGGCATGCACGCGACGGAAATTGGGGGGCGTGGCCGAACGAAAACCCGACGGATTCAGAAAAACCGCCGCATTTAAAACAAAAAATGTGTCGCGGAGCTTGCACTTACCTTCACTAGGAATAGGCCAGTGAACTTGAGCGCGTTCCGATGCTTCTCAGCGCAACAGCACCACCTGGTGGACGTCGGAGGAACTGCCTTAATAAATCCCGGCCGGACCCGAAACCAGCGCAGAGAACGCGCGCTGGATCACGAATGGACCGGGTAAGTAAATCTGCCCCTATTTCCCAAACCCCACTATATGCAATATAACATGATGAGTTTCTGAGATTCTTCTGCTGGTGCAGTCACTGTGTACATACATGACATTACTTAAGCCCCCCATAGTACTAATATATACAGCCCCCCATAGTGCTAATATACACAGCCCCCCCATAGTACTAATATTTACAGCTTCCCATAGACTGCTTAGGTATAGGGGCTGAAAAGTGGTCATAATTGGGCACATTTTTTATGCTGTTTGCGCCAGTTTTTCGGCAGCCGTTTTTGTTCTTGTCCACATCCTGTTACCTATTAGTGAATTAGTCTCTCAATTTAAGTGCAGATTTTCTTCTCCAACACTTCTCCTGCATTTTAGTTTTCTGGTGCAATTTGTCTTGCACATTTGGACCCACAAAAAACAAGTAAACCAAGTTCCCCTTGATGAATGTAGAGAGTCACGTCAAAATATTAAGCCGTCTTGAGAATCTAAAATCACAGTGTATAAACCTGCACAATCTGTGCACCAAAAAAATGGACCCTAATAAATGAGCCCCAATGTGCTGAGGACCCAAGTTTCATCTCATAAATTACATTCCCTCGTGGAATCTCTCTCCTATTTTTATTCTTTTGGTAATATGTAAATCTGCAGTGAAAATATCGCCGCCCCAGTGCCCAACTAAAGAATTACACCTTACCAATACACACAGGGAAGAATAGGAGATCGCAACGGCTGCTTAGCCTGAATATCTGTAACATATGTATCCAGTCCAGGGAATCTACCAAATCTAGATCTGTTTGTTACAATGTATTAGTGCAAGTAAAATATATTTGTCTGAAAGTTGATTTCCAACATGTGGCGAAAAAGGGAATTTACTTAATTTGGGATTGTTCTATAGTATTTTGTATATAGGTTACAATTTTGGCACGTGCATCAAAATTTGATCTAAAATTTGAGAATCCCGAAACTTCCAGGAATGTTGATCTAATCTAATCTAGAATTTTACACTAATTACAGATCTTTACACCTTCCAATCTCTATGAACATTTATAAATCCTGGACATTTCATAATCTGGGTTATTTTCAGAAATGACACATATCCTCAATTCATATGGTAGGGGACAAATGTCTGATTTCTGGTAGTTTGGGCTGTTCGGTACCTCATTGATCTTGAGAACAGGTGTCTGCATGACCCATTGTGAATGGAGCAGATGTGCGCATGCGCAGCCAAGCCTCTATGTACTGCCATGATACAGCAATCCCCTGGAAGTGAATAGAGCAGCAGCCATGTGTAGGCTTTTGTAAGAGGCACAGGTAGGACCCCATTGGTCAGGTTTCTTGTGGTCCCCAGATGTCAGTACCCCAAGTCCTCTCCCCATACAGAGTTTAGAGATCTGTGTCTTTAGTTGGAAAACCTGGATACACAACGTACTGGATACACAACTGAAAGGGATCACTGATGAATTTCCATTCCTCTACAGCACCAAACACCATACAGAAGGTGACCGTCACCCAGCACGAGATTGTGGATGGCAAAGTGGTCTCTACAGCATCTGAAGAAACCATCAAATAAGATGGCGGCGGCGGTCGGAGATGGCGAGATCCCTTTTCCACCTGGGCCACGGAATAAAGTTTTTAAAAATTATCTTCTTTTTGTGCTGTTTTTTTGTCATATAATAATAAACTGACGTCTTTATGACCTGGTGAACAATCGTCACAAGGAAAATTCCGCAGCAAGTGCATTCCATGATGTAATCGTGAATGACCCCCAAAATAAAGGAATGGCTACCAAACTGAAGAGGGGACAAAAGGCAGGACTTGTCCTGTGGCTGGCACACACAGTCAGGTGACTGGTATACACTGATTTGGGGGCAACTGAATCTGATACTGGGGCATCAGTCATCGACACATCTGGGTACCTGTGACTGGCACAATAACAGATAGTTATTAGGGTACAAGCTGATACATGCTGTATTGGTAGTATCTATGACGGGCATGTGCTGTTTTGAGGGAAACTATGGCTGGTAAATGCTGTTTTGAGGGTAACAGTGGTCGGCACCTGCCTCTTGGAAGGTATCTGTGGCTGGCATGTGTTGTTATGAGGACATCTGAGGCTGGCACATACGGTTTTGATAGTATCTGTGGTGGGTACATAGTGCTATGATGGTACCTGCCTCCTTGGACGGTAACTGTGACTGGTACATGGATGTATGGGCTATATGTGGTTCTGGTCAGTGTGGACACTATGGGGGTCATTTACTAAGGGCCCGATTCACGTTTTCCCGGCTTGTTACCCGAATATTTCCGGTTTGCGGCGATTTCCCCTGAATTGCCCCAGGATTTTGGCGCACGTGATCGGATTGTGGCGCATCGATGCTGGCATGCACGCGACGGAAATCGGGGGGGCGTGGTCGAACGAAAACCCGACTGATTCGGAAAAACCGGTGCATTTAAAACAAAAAATGTGTCGCGACGCTTGCACTTACCTTCACTAGGAATAGGCCGGTGAACTTGAGCGCGTTCCGATGCTTTTCAGCGCAAAGGAACTGCCTTAATAAATCCCGGCCGGACTCGAATCCACCGCAGAGAATCCTGGATCGCGAATGGACCGGGTAAGTAAATCTGCCCCTATGTAGCAGTCTGGCATTTGTATACATCTGTGCACACTGCTGTGATATAGACAGCGCCCCCTGGGGATAGGTATGGGAGCTGCACTCCTGCTCGGCCCCTGCTCCGGTGTTTGCTTCATGTTCCAACAGATGAAACTATGTAACATTACAGAGGGGAAGAAAAATTGTTACAGAAAACTTTCCCTAGACTTTATTTCTGATATCACATATTAACCCTTCTCATACTGGATGCACAGAGCGCAGGAATCATGAAATAATTATAGATCATATCAGCTGTAACCACTTTCTTAAGACCTTACTTCAAAAGGGATTTTCTTATATCCCAAAAACGGGTAAAAAAAAAAAAAGTTCTTTATCCAGCCAATCAGGAGGTCATGGGGCCGGCTGATTGACTGCACTAGTCCCATGACTGCAACACAGAACAGAGGTCCACAATTCCGAAACCAGAAGCTGCCCAAATTAATGGGAAACCCTTTACCAAAGGGTTAATTCCTTTCTGCGTTTTGGTTTAAAAAAAACGGATTGTAACTTTTAAAATCATTTTATAGCCATCTGTTTTTTTTAAATTCTACTACCTATGGAAGGTCTAACAAAAGATGTAAAAATGGATATTAACAGACGCCGTTCATCGAAAAATACCAGATCCGTAATTCACCGTGCTCATCAGATGAGAACTGACCCCGACCTGCGGCCACACATCCCATTAAGAATATATAAAATGTAATTCACAATAAATGCTCATACTGTAGGACAACCCTCCATTAATCTAACTACATTGTCAAAGTTCTTGGCTGGGAGTAGTAGTCTCCTGTCGCTTTAACCCCTTCCTGCCGAGGCCCTTTTTTAATTTTTGCATTGTAATTTGTCACTCCCCACCTTCAAAAATCTATAACTTTTTTATTTTTCCATGTACTGAGCTGTGTGACGGTTTCTTTTCTGCGTAACAAATTGCCCTCCATAGTGACGGTATTTAGTATTCCATGTCGTGTACTGGAAAGCGGGAAAAAAATTCCAAATACGGTGAAATTGGTGAAAAAAACGCATTTGCGCCGTTTTCTTGTGGGCTTGGATTTTATGGATTTCACTGTGCGCCCCAAATGACATGTCTACTTTATTCTTTGGGTCGGTGCGATCACGGAGATAACAAATTTTTACAGGTTTTACCTTTTTTGCATACATTTACAAGAAATGTTTTTATTTTTTCCATCTTCTGGCGCTAATAACTTTTTCATACTTCAGTACATGTGTGGTGTCATTTCATGTTTTCAATGCTACCATTCTTAGGACGGTACGACCCTTTAATCACATCCGTTACAGTGAAAGAACTTTATTATATTTTGATAGATCGGGCGTTTTTGGATGCAGCGATACCTAATGTGTTTATGATTTTAACTTTTTATTTATATTTATATCAGTTCTAGGGAAAGGGGGGTGATTTGTATTTTTTTTTTACTTTTTTTATTTTTACTATTTTTCAGACCCCCTAGGGCAGTGATGGCAAACCTTTTAGAGACCGAGTGCCAAAACTTCAACAAAGACCGGCTTATTTATCGCAAAATGCCAACCCAGAAATGTAATTTGTGATTTATACTCCCTTCTCTGTCACAGTTTTCATTCATATCAGCACCAGAGGCACCAATATAGCAGAAAATAGTCCCAGGTACAGCTGTCACTTTAAAATACCTCTTTGCACAGCAAGTCCTGGGCTGTCTGGAACTGCAGGAAGATACCTGGAGTCATCTCTGGTGATGGCCTGAGTGCCCACAGAAAGGGCTCAGAGTGCCACCTCTGTCACCCGTGCCATAGGTTAGCCATCACTGCCCTAGGGTACTTGATTGATCCTACCATATACTACCATATTCCCCCCTGATGATGTTACGGGGAGCCACGATACTCGCCAAGATGGCGGTGTCCATGCGCCGCCATTTTTTTTAAGGTGCTGGCTTAAATCCCTCTGATAAGGGTGTGCTCCAGCCATTGCAAGTTAGGCCCTATCCACATTATAGGGACAACTTTGCTTATCGTGTTGGTATTGGTGATTATGGGGCAGCATGGTGGCTCAGTGGTTAGCACTACAGCCTTGCAGCACTGTGGTCCTGTGTTCCAGTTCCATCCAGATCAATATCTGCAAAGAGTTTGCATGTTCTCCTTTCCTCCCACACTTCAAAACATATTCGTAGGTTGATTAGATTGTCAGCCCCATGGGGACAGGGAACAAGCTCTGTGCAGCGAAAATCTGCACTGCGAAATCTGTGAGCACTATATAAATAAAAAAAGAAGAAAGAATTAGACCCCCATGGATCTCGAGAACAATATGCTCTGGAGACGGAAAGAGCAGCCAGCTGCGCATGTGTCAGCTGCTTTGGCGCTGATGAAGGTTGCTGGGAGATGCTCTTGGCTATCTCAGTCTGTGCAGTAGAGCTGAAAGGAGCAGCTGGAGCATGCGTGACTGGCGACTCCGGACATCTTGAGTGCAATGGACCCCCGTTCTGGAGACCAATGGGGGTTTCATGGACCCCACTGATCAGCAAGTTAGGTCCTATCCTATGGAATTACTATGGCTGGAGAACCCTTTCACCTTCTTGTTACCATTGCAGTTTATGCCAGACATCTCCATCACAGACTCTGTAGACATTCCGTGATGCAGAGTTACAATGTAGCAGCGAGCACAAGTAGCTCCCAGTGAGGAGGTGGGAAGGTCTGATATCAGATCTTTGCTATAATTAGACTTTATTCCCACATAACAAGGGGTGAGCAAATATCATCTTGGATATCACTGACCACAGGAATGTGCAGAATATCTCATCCGGCCCCATCCCCCAGACCGCAAGGCTTTATATTAGAAGGGTGCGGGCAAGGGAGAAACATAAAACAGCACAATATTACGGTTTTATTTCATCCTGGACAGACCGGTTTTTATAAAACCTGCAAATATTTAAAGGTCCCAACCAGGTCAATCAACATATAATGGGAATTTCTAGAACTCCTTAATCTTCACACGTCCTTCTCTCAAGTCCTTCCCTGATTCCAGATAAGAAAAGTGAAGAAGAATCACGTGTCTGTTGCTCGGGGGGAATTAGATGAATACAGGGTCTATTCTTTCTATATGCTCAAAGAAAAAAAATTGACTCTTGGAATCGACTCTTTGAAGGGGAATTAAAAGGACGATGATGTGGAGGTGCTGCACATTGATGCGCTGGTGGCCTGTGAGATGGATGTAGTGCAGCACAGCAGGGAGCTAAAAGGCCCCAGATTCGGCTAAAATTGAGTGCTATTGAAACGGAAAAGGGGGGGGGGGGTGACTGGGACTCTGGGGCCTGTGGTGCTTCTTGTTGATGGTGGCTTTGACTGTACAGCTACTCTAATCCTGGACTTCAACACTTTCTCAGTACTTCTACATCTATGCATGAGAACAGCGCTTATAATGTTATGCTACTAGTACTCGTAGTCTGTATATATGGGCACAGCACAGTACTGTGCCCCAAGGGGCTGTGCCCTGAAACGTCACCTGATGGGCTTGGCACTGCCCTGCTTGATGGAGTAGCTGTATGCGCGTGCTTCAGTCTGAAGTCCCATATCTGACACCGGAGAAATGGACTGCAATATGCTGCACAAGGGTGAATACTTATAAGTGGTTATTGTACCATTGAAAAACACCTGTATTGTGTGGAAATTCAATGATACAAAGAAGAAATTTGTCTTGAAAACTATCTTCGTGTGTGAACAAAGCTTAATTCTTTTATGTAATGTTTGTTCTTACGACTTTTTAAAAGAAAAGTTGCAAAAAGTCTCCAAAAGTCGCAAAAGTCGCTCATTTGTACTCCTGGTCAGGGGCAGCCGTAGATTTGTGCATGCAGCATCATAGACAGAAATAGCACTTGTAGTGCAGTTTCTGACTCTCTAAGTAAATGAGCCCCAGTGTGTCGATCACTATTGTCACTATATCTAACATTTGGGTTCTCACTAGCGGGATATTGTGGTCTGTGATAAAACATGTGCAGTAAGCATAGAGTATTTTGCTGTGGGACCTGGAATGACTTCATTGACAGGTCCTGCACAGGACACTTTAGCAGAAATACATCTGCTATAGCAATGCCAGTTAAAGGACCTGTGATGATGTCAATGGATTCTCCATTATACATTCACCAGCCAACATTGGGGGTCATTTACTAAGGGCCCGAACCGCGTTTTACCGGCGGGTTACGCAAATTTTTCCGTTTTGCGCCGATTTTCCCTGTATTGCCCCGGGATTTTGGCGCACTCGATCGGATTGTGGCGCATTGGCGCCGGCATGCACGAAATTGGGGGGCGTGGCCGAACAAAAACCCAATGGATTTGGAGAAACCGCCGCATTTTGAAAAAAAAAAATGTCGCGGGACATGCGCTTACCTTCACCAAGTATAGGCTCATGCATTCCGGGGGGGCCTCGGCGGGTCTCGGCGGACTTCAGTGCAGCAGCGACACCTGGTGGACGTTGGAGGAACTGCCTTAGTGAATTGCCGGAAGACCCGAATCCACCGCAAAGAACGGGCCGCTGGATCACGAATGGACGGGGTAAGTAAATCTGCCCCATTGTGTCTAGAACAGATCTGCTTCTGGTAGCCTGCCACTAGCAACTCCATTCTAGACCATTCTAGACCATTCTAGTGTTCCTGGAGGTAGGATCTGTCGGGGCCACGCTATTCCATACAGTCCAGTAGTGAGGAGGCTAGAATGTAGCTAACTATAGGAGGTAGCCATAGAAACTCCATTGTATGAGCCTCACTACACAACAGACTGGAATGAAGTGTCTGTGGGGAGGATCATGCAGCTGCTGCAGAACATCTTTATAAAAATATTTAAATGTGCATACTGTTATTTATCTTTTCATTGCTGCTTATTTTTAAGTTTGGCTCAAATGAAAACTGCAGCATCACAGATCACAAGCTCACAAGACATTATTGTAGCTGGATGGCTGCTGGGATGACTGGATTAGAGCTGCTAGAAGGGTTATGATCGTGGTACAGACTGTGGGGCACGTTTACTAAGGTGCTTGTGCCAGTTTTCTGTCGGGCTTTGCACGTTCTTTTCAGAGCAAACTGTTTGCACATTTATTTAAGAAGTGTCCGCTCCACATTTGTGTTGCACGTGGCCCTTTCGTGGCACTGTTTTTAGTAAGTGTGCCCCTGTGTGTGTTGTAAGGAGGTTCTTCCTGAAACAACTCCAGCTCTCAGGGAAGTCACCAGATTACACATCCATCAATATTGGGGACAGGCTTGGGTGGTCTAGGTAGGTGACATCATGCTGGAGACTCGCTGGTCACAGGAATAAAAAAAGGATAAAATATGAAGATGCTCGGGTGAGCAAGAGATTAAATATATAGAGCAAAGCGCAGAAGTGAATCATCCATAACAACCTCCCGAGAGAAGAATCATGGCGCCGCCGCTCTATCTGCCAGTTTTAGGGTTTTATGGCTCTTATTTCCTTCTTATTTACTCATAGTTGCAGGACACTCATAAACTCTTATTAGTGTCTGTGAGAGAGACACAAAGTCCTGGAGCACTGATTGATGGCGCAGGTAAAGCAGCGCATACACAGTACATATGTGGTGGCAGGGGCGAACTGAGACCCCCATGGGCCGGGGCTGTAGGAATATTATGGCCCCTACAAGTCTGCAATCACTTCCTACATCTGGTACTAGTATCAAGCTTCTTGGGTAATGGAGGATGTGTCCCTCCTGCCTCCTTTCAATCTACGGTTTCAGGACCTTTGGAGGACCTTCAAAGGTCCTGAAATGTCTCCTGTGTACATGTGTATAGAGAGCAGGAACAGATATACAAGGATTTCATGGGTGAAGGTCCTTCTCAGTTTAACATTTGGTGGGTGGTTTGGGTGGCCATGGGTGCCCTAGAAGGCTTAGGGTCTGGGGTAATGTCTGGGGGGGCACTGTATGGTAGAGCACTATAGGGGGCTATATAGAGGGGAGGCCCTGTATAACTGAGCTCTGTATAGAGTTAGATATCTGTTTCGGAGGAACAGAAAGGGTAAGGTACAGCAGAGAAGGGGCAATGTATGGAGAGGGGCAGTATAAGGGGGGGGGGGCTGCTGTATATTGGAAGTGTAAAAAGGTGTGGCAGGAACAGGGAAAATTGCTTCAGGCATTGCCCCCCTCCTGGGCAATGGGGGGGGGGCAATATTGTGGGGGTTAGTACTGATGGCCACGCTCCTTCCCGGATTGGTTTCATTGCGGCACAAGTGCAATGATACGTGTACGGTAGATACATTGTATTGACCCGCAAGGAAAGCAGTGCACAGGCGTCTGCTGTAGAAGAGAAGGGGCTGCAGAGAGGGAGACACCGAATGAAGGGGGAGCATGAGAGGAGAACATAAGCAAGAGAGGAGGCGAACATGGGGGGGGGGGGGACATGGGGGGGGTGTGTGAGGAGAGGGGAAAACATGGGGGGCTGTGTGATGATGTACCCCCACATGACAGAAGCAGATTTTCGCTGCTGAAATGATAAACATGTTAGTTGTTCCCGTGTCCCATTTCCCAATCTATCAAAACCTATAAATAATTATCCCGTTCGGGGAACTTTGTAACTGAAACAAGGCTGATTCACCATTTTTGTCACCATTTTGCCAAATTGGATAAAAAGCAATCAAAAAGGTTGTGCAGCCTCCAGAATGGTAGCGATATAACAATGACAACGCGCCCCCACATATAATAACACCTTATTCAGGCCGGTACATAGAAGTATGGAGCCGATATGGATTCCAGAATATGGCAAAACACCATATTTTTTTTTTTCAAAAGATTTTTATTTTGTTGTAAAGTTATCATAATATAGCTCCAGAACGTATGACCCAGATTTCTATAGTTTGCCTCAGGCAGCAAAGCAACTAGGTGAACCCTTGGGCAGGGGGGACTGGTGTGGGATACATTGGTGGCAGAGCTGTATGGATATGGGTGGAGGCTGCTGTATGATAAGGGAGTGCCGTATAAAAGGATGTACCATATATAAATGTATGAGAGGGCACTGTACAGCATGTATATGAATGTATGAATGAGAATGTATAGGGGCAGCATTCTATAGCAGGGGCGCTGTGCTCCCACTGGCAAAATGTTAGATATGTTCATAATGTCTATGTGTATATGAATGTGTACGGTGCCATCTAGTGGTCAATGTTGCTAATTACATAAGTTCTGTTGTTTTCCCCACCCATTTAGTATTTTCAGGGGATTGCGGGGATGTAGTAGGGCAGAGTATTAAATAGTTCATATCTGGCGCTGAACCCCGTAGCAGAAAAACACCCAAATATCGACCAGTTTGTTTTTTTTCGCCATTTTGCAACACATAAAAATGTAAACAAAAAGTGATTAAAATTTCATACAGTCCCCAAAATGATTGCAATGAAAACCTCAGCTCTTCTCACACAAAAAGTCACCTGACATGGCTCTGTAAAGCGAAGTATGGAAAAGTTATGAGAGTCACAGAATGATGGGTTTTTTTCATATAAAAGGTTTAAAAACCTAATAAAACGAAATAAATTTGGTATATTTGGGTACCCAAAAAAATAAAGGGGAGGTGTGATTTAGCGTGCACAGCGAAAGCTATAAGAATGAAGCGCATAAATCTGCTTTCTCCTCAATTTCACTGCATTTGGAATTTTTTCCCACTACACGGCATGGAATATAAAACACTCCCAATACTTATGTTATGCAGAAAACAAGACCTCATACACGTCTGTACATGGAACAATCCAAAAAGTTATGGGTTTTTAAAGGTGAGGAGCTAAAAACAGAAACATAAAATGAAAAAAGTCAGAAAAATGCTTCGAAAAATAGCAACAACAAAATCCGACGGTTGGTGTACTTTCCGTCCGGAAAGAATCGTCGGCACTACCAGACTCGCATAGGAGATTCTTGGACAGCCTAATGAATATGGCGTTCAGGTAAGGGGTAAAAAATCCTAGTACACGGGTGGTGCTCAACCCAGAGGGTGTATACATATGC
>CM033648.1:91226839-91330330 GCA_019512145.1 Engystomops pustulosus | reverse complement strand
AGAAATTAAGTCCTTTGGATAAGGCCGATAAACAAGCATTGTCCAGACGGCCAGACGAAGCGCAAGAAAGCGCGAAACGGCCCGTTGCCGACTGCACAGCGTGTAGCACCTCCCTGCCCCATGCTTTGGTGTTGAACACATGAATAAAAGAAGATTTTCCTAGTTGGGTGAGTGCCGCCTCTTTTCTTTTTTACCTTTTTGCGCATATGCTTCGAAAAATATTCAACTTTTTTAACATCGTAATAAAACAAAAGGAAGCGTATAAATTAATGGTAACACAAAGCAGAGATGTGGTAAATGTTATTCTTACTAGCAGAATTTGTTACAGAATCTGTAACATTTACCATTTTGAAAATGGTACATTTTTAAAAAATTTTTTTTGCCAGATTTGACTTTTTTCATAATCTAATGCAAAACATATCAGCTAAAGTTTTTTCAGTAATTTGAAGTACAACAAGTCATAAGAAAACAATTGCAAAACGGGAAAGCATTCTATCAGTGGATGAAGTGACACATGACTGTCCATGAGCAATCGCCCTGCCAGAACCTTCTCATTCTCTTTATGATTCTATTTATGAATATATTATAAAGGTCCTGGCAGGGCGATTGTTCATGGACAGATACAGATCACCTGACCCTCCATCTGTGTCCATTTTATGGACAGAAAAGTCTGGCCGATGAGGTAAATGACAAGAGGCAATGTCCACAAGAAAAGAGAAACTGATGGCGCTACCCGTTTTCGGGTTTCCGGGTCTATCAAAGATCTTCCATTCAGGACACAGTCCTGGATTAGTGCGGAGTGTGAAAGTGGCGCTCAGCGCTATAGAAAAGCAATACAAAATCGCACTGACCGAATTAAAAAAGAAAATAGCTGTATATACAGCGCCAAAGCCGTCAGGGATGGGAGCGGGTGTGGGGGTTTGATTTGAATTTAGAACCTGCACAGTCCATGTCCCATAAAGACACAGAGCCTCTATCCACTAAGCTACAGGCATAGAGGCTACCAATTAAGTGATTTTTGGTAACTAAGAGCTGGTAACTGCTACTGTTACACTGTGACACAGACTTAATACACTGATATATAGAGAGGGATCTTCTCAGAGATCATTATTGTAATTATTGAGACAATTATTATTATTTTTATTATTATTATGGAGATGATTATTATTATTTTTACTATTATTAATAATCGTCTCCATAATAATAATAAAAATAATAATAATGAAAATAATAATAAGAATAATTGTCTCAATAATAATAAAAATAATAAAAGTTATAATAACAAAAATTGTCTCAATAATTACAATAATAATAGTAATAATAAATAATATCCTGTGATAATAGTACAATGGCTGTGAGGAGTGTGGGGGGGACTGGACTGCGGGGTGGGAGGGGAGCGGGGGATAGCTGATGTGAGGCATAGGGGCGGGGTTGAGTTCATATGTTATGTTAAGTCAGTTGTGGCAGATATTTTGCTGGCTTATTGTCTTATGTCATTGTATACCAATGGTGTAAATGTATGTACTATCTATGTGTAACTTGTTGTTTATAAAATATACAAATTGTTAATAAAATTTGATTCGTTAAAAAAAAAATAATTTGTGGATGCGTCTCATTAGGGCACCTAGGATTGAGCAGTCCTTTCGGGAATCCCCAGGGAGCTTTAGCGCTCCCCTTGCGCGGTCCTGTTCAGCAACATCCCCTGGCAATGTAATGAAGGGGGTCTGTAAGTTCGGGAGCGATTGTAGGTACTGCCATGAATGTTCGGGATGCAGTGGAGCCCATAGTTTGTCCCGCTGCTTCCGAAGGGCAAAATGAAAGCAGGGGGAGGTTGAGCAGAGGAGGGGCGCATCCGGAAAGGTGTCAAGGATGCTTCTGTACCTTGCAGAGTATCCAAAAAGGGAGGCGGCGACCGTGTTGGTGGGTGGTTTTCGAGAGAGGTTTCAGATAACTAGTGTTAGAGGTGGTGGTGGGTGAGCTACAGAATTTGGTTTCTGTGTTAGCTCAACCACTTGTAGTTGGGGAAAGTTGGGTAGGGAAGTTGCGTAAGGTCAAATGGCAGGGCCTTTCTTGGTTCCCCCCATTCCTGGGTTGCAGGTACCACCTTTGGAGATGGTTCACAAGAAAGAATAAATTTAGGCTCATACATCATTTGTCTTACCTGGCGGGGTTTTCTCTTAATGACAGTTTTGTGTTCGACTTGTGTTCCGTATCTTACACGTTATTCGATGCTGCGTTTGCAGGATTTGCAGGTATGGTCAGGGAATGTTGATGGCCAAAACGGATGTGGAGGCAGCATTTCCACTGCTGCCTGTTCACCCAGACAATTTTTGCTTATTTGGTTGTAAATAAGAGGGCCAGCACTATGTCGAACTGTGTCTGCTGATGGGCTGCTCTATTTCATGTTCTTATTTTGAAATGCTTAGTTCGTTTGTAGAGTGGGTGGTCCATAGGAAGGCACAGGTAGAATCCCTGTTGCATCTCAATGATTTCCTGTTAGTCTGTCCGCCGGGGAAATGGGTGTGTGCGTTATTGATGCAGGAGATGGAAAACGTTGCGGGTTTGTTTGGCAATCCATTGGCCCTTTAGAAGACGGAGGAGCCTCAGACAGTTATTAAGTTTTTGGGGTAAGTGATCGACTCAAATCTGATGGAATGTCATTTGACGGAGGACAAGCTGGTGGAGATGAGGGAGGCAGTGGCTAGGGCCTGCAAATTGCGCAAAATACGCTTGCGGGATCTGCACTCACTGTTTGGGCGGTTGAATTTCACCTGTTGGATTATTCTGATGGGGCGAATTTTTTGTAGACGTCTGGCGATGGCTGGAGTATGGAGGCCGTATAACTTTGTTACCTTTGGGTTTGATTTGTGGGAGAATTTGAAGGACTGGGATGAGTTCTTGAGGGAGGTCAGGAGGTCAGTGATGCAGGGGGAAGCAGTGTCTAGCTTAAATGTTAATTTTATGACTGTGCATGTTCCTGGTGTAAATAATGTAATAGCGGATGCCATTTCTCAATTCCAGAGGGAGCTGTTTTTGGGAAGTGGCCCCTGGAGCAGACCTGCTCGGGAAAGTATGTCCGGATACCTTTGTCAACTGGTCTAAAGGCGGGGTGGTCTCTTATCCATAGGTCGGTGAGCGTAGAAACTTGGGAGGCTTACTCTGTGGTCTGGGGTGAATGGTGAAAAAATGTATTGAAAGTTTTGGGACAGACGTCCGAATCGTCAGACTGGGAATCAGTGTTGTTATCCTGGTTGGGGGCTGCATTTAACAAAGGTAAGTATGCATCAGTGGTGGCTAGGGGGCTGGCGGTGGAAGCATTCTGGTTTAAATTAAGGGGGTTACGTGATAGTACAAAGTCCTTTACAGTGCGTCAGGCAGTGAAGGGGTTTCGTAGGTTGATGGTGGTTAGGGACACCCACAGTCCAATATTATTTGAGTTGCTAGTGCAGTTGGTTGGGGAATTGGGGGGACTATGCTGGTCGGCTTACGAGGTGATGCATTTTAGTTTAGCTTTATCT
This sequence comes from Engystomops pustulosus, assembly GCA_019512145.1. Classification (NCBI taxonomy): domain Eukaryota; kingdom Metazoa; phylum Chordata; class Amphibia; order Anura; family Leptodactylidae; genus Engystomops; species Engystomops pustulosus. The sequence goes on along the minus strand of CM033648.1, from coordinate 91,326,812 downwards.
TTGGCTTTTTTTGGGGCATTCAGAATGTCAGAATTGCTAGCGTCTAATAGAAAGGTCTCTGGGGGATTGTTGGTAGGGGATGTAGAGGAGCCAGGAGAGGTGTTATTGTATCGGTTGAGGCAGTCAAAATGGATCAGGTAGGCTGGGGAGTGCTGGTGAGGCTGGCACAATGTCCTGAAGCTGTAGTGTGTCCTGTTCTTTGTTTTAGGGAGTTCATATACATCCGGCCGGGGGCGGATGGCCCACTGTTGCACTCCACTGATGGCCAGTTTTTATCTTGGTTCCAGTTCATCCAGGTCTTTAGGAAAGCTTTTGCCTAGTTGGGTCTGGGAGCCAGGGAATATTGGTCCCATTCCTTTAGGATTCGGGTGGCCACAGAGGCGGCTCACTGGGGTCTGCGTTTGGAATTGGATAGGTTCCGGTTATACATTTGCCCACATTTGCTGGTTTAGGGAGTAGCGGTTGATTTTGGAGGATTGTTATGTATTGGTTTTTTCTGATGGTTAATTATTCATTATTTGTTGTCTAGGTGGTCCTCAGTGCTTGATCTGGATTGTCGGCCACTCCTTTGTCTATTGGGGAGCAGGGAGGGCATCAGTGTGCTCGGCTGGTCGGCAATTGGGTTTTTGCAGAACAGATGTGTAGGTCAGCTGGATGGGAGTGAGGGGCCTGATGTGGTCCAAGCTCCTTCCAGAGGTAAATTACTATGCTGGGCTGGATCGCCCACCAGATGTATCAGTAACTCATTTAGAGGGCAATAAAATGGGGGTTCAGGCATCTTGGTCCTTGCCACGGGACATTAAGCTTTACTTGTTAAGGTTGTTGACTTCGTTTCTAGAGTTGCTGATTGTTTTGTCAAACATGGTGTCTAGGGCAAGGTGAAGGCAAACTCGGTCTGTGGCCAGCATAAACAAAGCAAGGGTCAAGGTTAACAAAGTGGTGGGCCGCTTTGTTTCCAGGAATGGGGACATTGTGGTTTGGCAGCTGGAAATGAAGATGGGAGTACAGTCGTATCGGAGGGATGATGGCATACATTTGACTGATGTAGGGTCAGGAAGGTATAGAGAAGGCTTGGACGGTGTGGCGGGACAACCGTGTGTGAGGTCATCCTGCACGGTGTCTTGGCAGTGTGAGGAGGATTTCTCAGGGGCAAAGGGAGGCTTAAGAGGAGCGGACTAGTGTGGTGTGGAGCTGGCTAGGCTGTGCTTGTAAAGGCATCTGGGGTAGTGAAGCCCATGGACCACCGCAGACGATGACACAAGCTGATACCTAGGAACATAATCTAAGTGGCAACCGGTTTTCACCATAGCCCGCTGCAAAGTGGGTTGGTCTTGCTGCAGCGTGGTACCACCAGGTCGTTCCACATGTACGACTTGTCCCCGGTGGTAGCCAAGGTCAACGTACAAAGTCGGCAGGCAAACTTGTGTTCGTGGACCGGCAGGAGGTCAAGGCAGGCGCCAAAGGTTCGGGGTCAGAGACGGAGTAGGAGGTCAGGGCTGGCAGTGGAGGAGCGAAATCGGGAACAGGAACAGGAGTTCACCATCTTCCTCCCGGACCGCCTCCCCCCCCGATTTGTGTCGCCTGAAAGCTAATGCGATTGCGACACAATCTGATCGCGTGCAACACAATTGCCTTCTAAATACCGGTCCCTGCACTATCCCCAAAAACGTGGGAAAACCCAACAGAAATGCGGACCCTTAGTAAATAATCCCCAATATTTGGTTGTCTAATAGACACCATAAATTGCCTCAAAAAACGTGTCAAAAAACCTCCAATATTGTGGCGCCAACACATCATATTAAGGCGTAGCAGAGGAAAAAGACAAATACATTTTTTAATGTGCATGAGTATGCAAATCTGAGACATCTGGTCTCCACCATCGTTACGTTGTACCACAGATTGTGCAGGAGATGGTGGATGCATTAGTCCAGGTTTCGGAGGAGATCTCTCAGGGGACCATCTGCAGCCTCATCAGGAGAATGCCTAGGCATTGTAGGGAGGTTAAATAGACACATGGAGGCTATACACAATAATGAGCCTCATTGGTGTCATACAAGGGGGTTTGGGAGAGTCTCTTGTGGCTAAAGTCTGTGGACTCCCTGGACCACCGTGGGGAATGATGGTACTAGCCGCAACCCGGGACCAGGGTCTTTGCCAGAGCCCGCTGCAAAGCGTCGGGGTGCCACAGGTCGTTCCACGGGTGCGACTAGGACCGCGTTAGCAGCCGAGGTAGGGAAGCAGGAAACAGGGAAGACAGGACCACCACAGGAATACAGGACCACCTCAGGAATACAGGACAGCCACAGGAACACAGGACCGCCACAGGAACACGGTACCGCCACAGACACACGGAAATGCCACAGGAACACGGGAATGCCACAGGAACACAGGAATGCCACAGGAACATGGGAAACATGGAGGTGTCTGGAAACACACAGGAAACACGGAGGCATCTGGAAACGCACTGGAGGAACACAGGAGGCTTTCAATTCAGTGGAATGACTTGAAGATCTGGCAGTGAGTGAAGGGAGGTGCCGGATTATAATGGCGCTCCACATTAGCCAGTGCCAATTAGAGAGTGGGAGCCAGGACAAGGAAGACTGGGAGCGGGGAGAGGTGAGTGCAGGTCCGGGGACAGGGCACAGTACATAGCGGAGCACGGGTGTACCCACCATTCACGCCATCCATGACACAGGTCCGGGCTGGGGGAGCCACATGGCAGCGGCACACAGGTGCACCTGTGATCCGAGACATGGATCGCAGGGTCAACCGTGACAGTTGGGAGCATGCTGAGGAATTGTAGAGAGGTCATACAGGCACATGGAGCACACACACAATATTGAACCTCATCAGGAGCATGCCTAGGCATTGTAGGGAGGTCATACAAGCACATGGAGGCCTCACACAATACTAAGCCTCATGAGCAGCATCCAAAGGCATTGTACGGAGGTCATACAGGCACGTGGAGCCCACACATAATACTGAGCCTCATCAGGAGCATGCTGAAGCGTTTGTATGGAGGTCATACTGGCATGTGGAGTCCACTCACAATACTGACCCTCATCAGGAGCATGCCGAGGTGTTGTAGGGAGATCATACAGGCATGTGGAGCAAACACACAATACTGAGCCTCATCAGGAGCATGCCTAGGCATTGTAGGGAGGTCATACAAGCAAGTGGAGGCCACACACAATACTGAGCCTCATCAGGAGCATGGTGAGGTGTTGTAGGGAGGTCATACAGGCACATGGAGCCCACACACAATACTGAGCCTCATCAGGAGCATGCTGAGGCGTTGTAGGGAGGTCATACAGGCATGTGGAGCCCACACACAAAACTGACCCTCATCAGGTGAATGCCGAGACATTGCAGGGAGGTCATAAAGGCACATTGAGCCCACACCCTAAACTGAGCCCCATTTTGAAATGTTTCACGGACTTTACATCAAAGTTGGATCATCCTGCAGTGCTTTTCCACTTCAATTTCGTGTGTGACTCCAAATCCAGGCCTCCATTGGTTCATTGCCATTGGTGATTTTTTTGTGATTTTATCGTCAACACATTCAACTTTGTACAGAAGAAAATATTCAATGAAAATATTTAATTCATTCAGATCTAGGATGTGCTATTTGAGCGTTTCCTTTTCTTTGATTGGTGTATATACAGGGATGTTAGATTTGGATGTAAGGTGTTAATGAACTGGTGAACAACCGAAAAGGTTCCTAATTGTTCCCACATTCATAAAGGTGAAATAGAATTTGGCCATTCAGCTTTTACCTCTATTACCTTTATTTGTGTGCCAAAAAATGATGGGGAACCTAAAAGGTCAGGAAAAGTGTTGGAATTACTTAAGCGACCAGAAAATAAAGCCGTGAGTCTTCCTGTAATTCTTATTGAAGTTTATTGGTTAATTTAGTTGATACAATTCCTCATCAAACTCAATAACAAATGTATATGCTCAATATGAGTATGGCTTCTCCCTTAGTGGCTTCTCTCATATGTAAAAAGTTGCTAATCAAAGTAAAACATTTGTCACATTTTCTCATGAAATCATTATTTCCAGCATGTACAGCAGTAGCCAGGAACAAATCTCTGAAATTACTCCAGAAAGAAGTGTTTACCACCTTAAGGCATTACATCCAAAAGGGTTAAAGTAGCTTCTTCCCGATGTGAATTTTCTCATGGGCAACAAGATTTGATTTATAAGCAAAACATTTGCCACATTCTGAACATGAAAATGGCTTCTCCCCTGTGTGAATTATTTGATGCTTTAGAAGATCTGATTTCCGAGCAAAACATTTGCCACATTCTGAACATGAAAATGGCTTCTCCCTGTCGTGAATTTTTTCATGTTCAACAAGATATGATTTCTTACGAAAACATTTTCCACATTCTGGACATGAAAATGGCTTCTCCCCTGTGTGAATTCTCTCATGAACAACAAGACTTGTTTTCTGAGCAAAACATTTCCCACATTCTGAACATGAAAACGGCTTCTCCCCTGTGTGAATTCTCTCATGTTCAACAAGCTTTGATTTTTGGATGAAACATTTCCCACATTCTTGACATGAAAATGGCTTCTCCCTGGTGTGAAATTTTTCATGTTCAACAAGATATGATTTCTGACGAAAACATTTTCCACATTCTGGACATGAAAACGGCTTCTCCCCTGTGTGAATTCTCTCATGTACAAAAAGACTTGATTTATGAGCAAAACATTTTCCACATTCTGAACATGAAAACGGCTTCTCCCCTGTGTGAATTCTCTCATGTACCACAAGACTTGATTTATAAGCAAAACATTTTCCACATTCTGAACATGAAAACGGCTTCTCCCCTGTGTGAATTCTCTCATGTTCAACAAGACTTGATTTTTTGATGAAACATTTTCCACATTCTGAACATGAAAACGGCTTCTCCCCTGTGTGATTTCTCTCATGTACAACAAGACTTTTTTTATGAACAAACCATTTTCCACATTCTGAACATGAAAATGGCTTCTCCCCTGTGTGAAATTTCTCATGTACAACAAGATGTGATTTCTGACGAAAACATTTTCCACATTCGGGACATGAAAACGGCTTCTCCCCTGTGTGAATTCTCTCATGTTCAACAACATGTGATTTATTACTAAAACATTTTCCACATTCTGTACATGAAAACGGCTTCTCCCCTGTGTGAATTTTCTGATGTGCAAGGAGATTGTATTTCAAAGTAAAACATTTGCCAAATTGAAAGCTGGTGGAAGCTCTTAGATGCTCGGTTGTTCCTTGGTGGCTTCTTTTTTGACTATTAGTCTGTGATGTAGTAGAACAGATGCCCAGTGTATTAGGATCAGATGATAGATTGTTGCAATGAAGGTCTGAGGGTAAATACATTCTGCTGTTGGGTTCTTTATTTGTATCTTGTGTGATCCCACAATCATCAGCTTTAATATCTGAAGATATCAGATGTTCCTCTGAGCTCCTGGTAATGTCATCTGTTGGGAATAACAGGATAATTAATAACGAAGTTTATAAAACCTTTAGTGATATAAATATGTATTACATTTCTATATAAATGTTTCAATTGTCTCATCTCACAACACAAAAGTAGCCATCACATTGGGGGGTGGGTGTATCTTTTCTTGTAACTTTCTCTTATAATTGCGACTTCTTTGGGTGCATTTGACTATTTGCTGCAAAATTTGTGACTTTTCAACTGGCCTAGCAAAGGTAACGGCAGGTGCACGAAAGTTGGAAACTCTTGACCACGCTGGAGTGTGAACGTGCTTCCTTCTTGTTTTCTTCAGTTATAATACACGCTGATACAACTGTTTAAATGAACTGAATAAAGCAAAAAGGAAGCAGGTTCATTCTCCAGAGAGGTCAAGTGCGCTGAACTTCTCGTCTTTTCTGCTACAGAGTATTTCAGCGTTTCGCCTGATACATCTTTAGAATCCAGATGTGGACATGGAAAATCGCAAGTTTGATGCAAATTACTCCAGTCACAAGAAAGCAGAAGTTTGACGGAACTTTCCTGACATATCACCCTCTATGATCAAACAAAGAAACCCCAAATCAGGAGAAAATAGAAAAAGACATAGACAAATGTTTAGACTTAAAATGAATGAGCCTTTTTTGTACACACTGAAAACTTTATATTTCTATATCCCTGCACCCCCATACTTGTATATCCTTGCACCCCCACAGCTTTATATCCCTGCACCGCAATTTACCTGTGTCACTAAACTTCTACATTCTCTGCATTCCTCCTCCATTATACCTCTACATACCTGCACCCTTATATACCTATATATCCCTGAACCCCTAATTCCATGTACCCCTATACCTCCTCCCTTACACCTCCGCCTGCCTATATCTCTACACCGGCACCCTGACATCGCTTTTAATGACTTCCATTGTTCAAATTAAGAACCTGCACATAAAACCACATCAAAACTGATTACAATGTAGTTGAGATTCATTTTTACCTACAATATGTGAATGCACAATGAAAAGCATATGATCAGTAAAAAGCTCCACAAGTTTTTCAATGTTTACATGCAGAAGACATGGGGGAGATTTATCTTTTCTCTTTCTAGTTTTTGTCTAGTTTTTTTAGTCTAATTTGTTGACTCTCCTTGTGGCATATTGTAACTGTGCCTGTTAGTCTAACATTGCTTCCTGGTGTGGAAGATGCAGCTTAAAAAATTCAGACAGCAATTTTGTTCATTTGTCCACATTTTCACAACTTTCGATGATTGTAAATAAAGCATTTTAGATCCAAACTGTTTTTTTTACTTAATTTTTCCATTGTTGTATGAAATGATTTTTTTTACACTTTTTAAATTCTGAAACTAGAAGTAAGGTGAAGCTGGACAGTTCAGTGCTATCTAGCGCTTGCGACCTTTTTGCCATTTTTAAAAAAGTGTTAGTTTGGCGAATATATCTAGATTTAGTCTAAACTTCTGGATTTGTAAGACAAATACAACAAATCCATTGAAAAGCAGTGCCCTACGAGTTTAGTTGAAAATATGCATTGGTCGAAAAAAGGTTTTTGGTTTTAACATTTTGATGAAAGTTAGTAAAGCTTTTCAGTTGAAACGCGTGTGTGAACGGCTATGACCCCTCCCACCACGGGAGCGATATAACGGTGTATCAAAAGACATATATCAAGCAAAACAAACCAAAAAAGTGTGCATAATGAATAATGCTGCCAAACCATCTCTAATCTTTTTTTTTTTTTTTAATATGGAATAACATAGTGGAATATGCAACATTGTAATGAATATATGCAGAAATATGTTTACATCCATTACTTGTACACTACACATTTATACACATTATATCATAGATAAATGTTACACATTCTAAGGACATACACATATTTTACACATATAAACCTTCCATGCGTATGGAACTTAAAGGTTCATGTACATATGCCAAATACCAGGCTCTTGAAGACATTTTGGGGAAGTGGATATAGGTAGACAGAAGGGGACAGAGGAGAAATCAGTTCTAGGAAGCAATGAAGGCTGTCAGTACTCACCATTCTGAGGGTCCCTGGCACCAGCGTCATGTCCTCCTTCCCAGGCTCCATCCTTTGCACATATCTGGACCTGCTCACTCTCCATTCTGTGACTGCTTCTGAGTTTAAGCTCCTCCAGTAAGATCTTCCACAAAGATGTTCTCACCATGTGAGTTGTACTTGGGTCTCTTATACTACATGGTCTGCCCCCTCTTGTCTCAACAACCTCCCCCATGTAAATGAAGGGTGTTGGTCCCACTTCCTTATCAGCCAGGCTGATTGTTTATGACACTCTGATTGTGCTCCTTTGTTATGGGTTTATCATCCCTTCACACCAAGAAAGGAGACCAGGATGTGTCTTTCTGGTGAAACTAGAAAACTTCATTTGCAATCCTTTACTAGGACAATTGTCCCTGTGTGATTCCCCACTGATTCCACATCCTGAACAATAGGAAATGCAAATCCATGCAGACAAGGCGTCTCCAATGACAATGTGACTGCCATGTCCAGGAAATGGCTTCATGGAGCAGAAGAATATCATACAATAAAGTGATATTTATGTTAGAAGACTTTGCTATGACAAGTGAATATAGACATCAACATCCCATGTATTATAATTTATATTTACCATTCTACTGCACCTAATCAAAATATTGCATACAATTATTAAGATCCAAGATAAATTCGGAGAAAATGGATATTGTACAGAGGATATATTGGGAAGATATATAAATGCCTTTGTACCTATTTTGTGACATACCTTTATTTTGAATTTTGCATATGTTTTGTCTAATTTGGTGGCACCACAAAAAGCTTGTTGTTTTCCTGACCATCTTATCATATTACCAACTTGTTGTGTGTCTGGTCTGTGTTTTCCAATAGGTTTACCTCATTTATACATATCATAGATATAAAAGCAGGTCTAAGAACTTGCAGCTTATTCAGACACAGGCTTCAGGTGTGTAATTAAATTACATGTATAACTAAATAACAATAATGATCATTGCAAGAAAATATATACAATATTGTATCAAAGTATAAAATGTTGGAAAAAGACACAAGTCCAACCTCTAAAAATTAAACAAATCTTTTTTCCCCATAACCCGAAACATTTTTGCTCTTCAGTAAGGCATCCAGGTCTATGGTGATGGTAGAACCTCCTCTCCTCTAGGTGTAGAGGATGCCCCCTGTCTATGGTGATGGTAGAACCTCCTCTCCTCTAGGTGTAGAGGATGTCCCCTGTCTATGGTGATGGTAGAGCCTCCTCTCCTCTCGGTGTAGAGGATGTCCCCTGTCTATGGTGATGATAGAACTTCATCTCCTCTAGGTGTATTGGATGCCCCCTGTCTATGGTGATGATAGAACCCCCTCTCCTCTAGGTGTAGAGGATGCCCCTTATCTATGGTGATGATAGAGCCCCCTCTCCTCTAGGTGTAAAGGATGCCCCCTGTCTATGGTGATGATAGAACCTCCTCTCCTCTAGGTGTAGAGGATGTTCCCTATCTATGGTGATGGTAGAACAACCTAACCTCTTTGTGTAGAGGATGTCCCCGGTCTATGGGGATGGTAGAACCGCCTCTCCTCTAGGTGTAGAGGATGTCCCCTGTCCATGGTGATGGTAGAACCATCTGCTGTAGGTGTAGAGGATGCTCCCTGTCTATGGCATTGGTAGAACCGCCTCTACTCTAGGTGAAGAGGATGCTACCTTGTCCTGGCCGTAGGCTTGGAGAGATCCTTGTATTGCCTGTTCAGGTATTTGTACAATGTAATGAGGTCTCCCATCAGTCGTCTTTCTTCTAAACTGATTAATCCAAAATTCTGTAATCGGTCATTGTATTCCAGTCCCCCCATTCCCATAATAATCTTGATTGCTATCTTCTGCACCCGTTCCAGTTCTCCTATGTCCTTTTATACACTGGTATCCAAAAAGTCTACACAATATTCCATATGTGGTCTGACCAGTGATTTGTATAAAGGAAAAACTATGTCCTAATTGTATATGCTTTATCAGCAGTTGCCTGGCTCTGGTCACTAAAATTAAGTATTTCACCCAACAATACCAAGTAATTGACTGTTTAGAACATAATTGTACTTTTTTCCATTTTCCATTTTCGATAATTGTTTCCATGGCCCAAGTGCATAACTTTACATTTATCTACATTAAAACTCATCAGCCATTTCTCTGCCCTTTCCTTCAGCTTCTACAAATCCCTCTGTAATATTATACTATCAGCCTCAGTATTAATTATTATACAGAGCTTAGTATAATTTGAAAATATTAACATTTGACGGTGTAAACCCTCTACAAGGTCATTAATAAAAAATATTAAAAAGAAGGGGCCCCATCACTGACCACCGTGGCCCCCACTGGTAACGTCAACCCAATCTGAGAATGTGCCATTAATGACGACCCTCTGTTTTTTCTCACTATGCCAATTACTAACCCAAATACACAGTTTTTCCCCTAGTCCCAGCAGTTTTATTGTTTGTACCAACCTTTTATGCCGCAATGTATCAAATGCCTTGGAAAAGTCCTGATACATAACATCTAGAGATGATCGAGCACTAAAATGCTCGAGTGCTCATTACTCGATTCAAACTTTTTCCGATGCTCTAGTGCTCGTTTCGAATAACGAACCCCATTGAAGTCATTGGGAGACTCGAGCATTTTTCAAGGGGACCAAGGCTCTGCACAGGGAAGCTTGGCCAAACACCTGGAAACCCCAGAAAATGATGGAAACACCATGGAAATGGACAGGAAACAGCAGGGGCAGTATGCATGGATGCTTCTGAGGCTGCCTAATTGCACCATTATGCCAAAATGCTGGACGAGTAGAGGCTGCTATGGAGACAATTAAATTTGGATAGTGCCTGTATGTGGCAGTCCAAAAAAGTTTTCAAAACAGAGGACCGGGTAGGTGGCCCTCCAGAAAAATCAAATATATAGAGTACCTGTATGTGGCAGACCTTGACAAAGACACTACCGTGTCGAAACGCGTCGGTCTGTGACGCTAGCTGTATGTTCCTGACGATGGTTTTACCCCTTGGATAATAAAAGAAGTTATTTTACTACCTATCGCTGTGTGCTTGACTCGAAGCTGATTGTTTTGTGAATCTACACCTGTATGTGGCACTCCCAAAACATTTGCAATACTGAGGACCATGAATGTGGCCCTCCATAAAAATGTAATACATACAGTACTATAGGTAGAGCCAGTTGGCCCTGGCAAAAAATAGCCAGTTTCCACTGCTTTAGTGTACAAAGAGGAGGAGAAAGAGGAGAAGGAGGAGAATGAGGAGGAGGAGTGCATACATGAGAATTATTCAGGTTGAGCTGCTTTCACCTGGTGGAGAATGGAAATAATGAGAAATCCATGCTTGATTCATCTTGATAAGCATCAGCCTGTCAGCGCTGTCGGTCGACATGCGTGTACGCTTATCGGTGATGATGCCACCAGCTGCACTGAAATCCCGCTCTGACAACACGCTAGCGGCAGGGCAGGCAAGAACCTCCAAGGCGTACAGCGCCAGTTCGTGCCACATGTCCAGCTTTGAAACCCAGTAGTTGTAGGGAGCTGTGTGATCATTTAGGACGATGGTATGGTCAGCTACGTACTCCCTCACCATCTTTCTGTAAAGATCAGCCCTACTCTGCCGAGACTGGGGACAGGTGACAGTGTCTTGCTGGGGTGACATAACTGTCAAAGGCCTTGTAAGCGTACCCCTGCCAGTGCTGGACAAGCTGCCTGCTCGCCTTCTCTCCCTCGCTACTTGTCCCGCAGAAGTACGCCCTCTGCCGCTAGCGCTGTCAGAAGGGAAATACTGTTTCAGCTTGTGCACCAGGGCCTGCTGGTATTCATGCATTCTCACACTCCTTTCCTCTCCAGGGATGAGAGTGGAAAGATTTTGCTTGTACCTTGGGTCCAGGAGAGTGAATACCTAGTAATCGTTGCTGGAAAAAATTCTTCGAACGCGAGGGTCACAGGATAGGCAGCCTAGCATGAAATTTGCCATACGTGCCAGAGTACCAACGCGCAAGAATTCACTCCGCTCACTGGCCTGACTGCCCATTTCCTCCTCCTCCAACTCCTCCAACTCCTCTTCTTCGCCTAATACACCTGAACAGTGAAGGACTGAACAATGGTCCCCTCTTCTGTCTCGCCAACATTCTCCTCTTCTTCCTCCTCATCCTCCTCCACCTCCTCCGATATGCGCTGAGAAACAGACCTGAGGGTGCTTTGGCTATCAACAAGGGAATCTTCTTCCCCCATCTCTGGTGACGAGCGCAAAGAGAGTTTTTCAACAGGCCAAGCAGCGGGAAGGTGAGGCTCATGATGGCGGCATCGCCACTGACCATCTGTGTTGACTCCTCAAAGTTACTCAGCACCTGACAGATATCAGACATCCACGTCCACTCCTCATTGTAGACTTGAGGAAGCTGACTGACCTGACTAGCAGTTCTGGTGGAATTTTTTTTCTGTAGTCTATATTCTATTTTTAAAAGGCAGAAATGTGCACTTGGGCCCTATTAGTGCTATTTTTGCCCCTTTTTTTGCCCAGCCTGAGGTCTTAAAGAGTGTGTAGATTTATATGCATAGTATATTATTTTTAATTTTAACTTTTCTACTTCAAGTGTTTGCATTAAGGTATACCTTTTAATTGAATGAATATCCCGTGAATATTTGTGAAAAGTTAAAAATAAACATTTTTTACTCATACATCTACAGCTACAGTGTGGATTGGTGCTTGGTGCTACTTTCTGTCCAGTTCTGGTGGAAGTTGACATCTGGCAGTCTACAATCGCTCTGCGCTGCTGGTAAACTCTGGATAACATGGTTAATGTTGAATTCCACCTCGTGGGCACGTCGCACAACAGTCGGTGAGCGGGCAGTTGGAGGCGGCGCTGCGTTGCCCTGAGAGTGGCAGCATCTGTCGACTTTCTGAAATGCGCACAGATGCGGTGCACCTTCGTGAGCAAATCAGACAGATTGGGGTATGTCTTGAGGAACCGCTGAACTATCAGAATGAACACATTGCCCAGGCATGGCACATGTGTCAGTCTGACGAGTTGCAGAGCCGCCAACATGTTACGGCTGTTGTCACACACAACCATGCCTGGCTTCAGGTTCACCGGTGCAAGCCACAGATTGCTCTGCGTCGTGATGCCTTGTAATAGCTCTTGGGCGGTGTGCCTTTTATCGCCTAGGTTCAGCAGTTTGAGCACCGCCTGCTGTCGCTTAGCGACGGCACTGCTGCTGTGCCTAGAGCTACCGACTGATGCCGCCATGCCCACGGATGGTAATTCGGAGGAGGAGGTGGAGGAGGGGTGGGAGGAGGAGGAGGCATAGTAGACCTGAGAGACCGTGACCGAGGTAGGCCCCACAATCCTCGGCGTCGGCAGTATATGAGCGGCCCCAGGTTCAGACTCGGTCCCAGCCTCCACCAAGTTAACCCAATGTGCCATCAGCGATATATAGTGGCCCTGCCCGGCAGCACTCGTCCACATGTCCGTGGTTAGTTGGATCTTGTCAGAAATGTCGTTGGTCAGGGTATGGATGATGTTGTCTGACACGTGCTGGTGCAGGGCTGGGACGGCACATCGGGAAAAGTAGTGGCGCCTGGGGACCGAATACCGAGGGGCGGCCGCCGCCATGAGGTTGCGAAAGGCCTCGGTCTCTATCGGCCAATAGGGCAGCATCTCCAGGCTCAGTAATTTGGAGATGTGGATGTTGAGGGCTTGGGTGTGTGGGTGTGTGGAACTGTATTTCCTCTTGTGCTCTAGCGTCTGGGGTATAGACAGCTGAACGCTGCATATGGAGACATTGGTGGACACTGTGGAGGATCGTGGAGGCGAAGGTGTGGTTTTTGAGTGGGAGGTGTTTGTGTCGGGGTCCTGGGCAGGGGGCTGACTAGCAGAGGCAGCGAATGACACAGGGGAAGTCGCAGTGGTGGACGCAGCCGGAGGTGAACGGCCTTGGTTCCATTGAGTGGGGTGTTTAGCACTCAAATGCCTGCGCATACTGATGGTGGTTAAGCTAGTAGTGGTGGAACCCCTGCTGATCCTGGTTTGGCACAGGTTGCACACCACAGTCCGTCAGTCATCTGCTGTTTCTTTAAAGAACCGCCAGACTTGAAAAAATATAGCCCTTGCCACGGGAGCTTCACTACAGGAAACATTTGGCGCTGATGCACCAGCTCTGGCCCTGCCTCTCCGTCTGGTCCCACCACTGCCTCTTCCAACCTGTTCTGGTATAGGACCCGCCTCCGTCTCAAAAGCACTGTCTTCACCTGGCCTATCAACCCAGCTTGGGTCTGTCACCTCATCATCCTCCGATCCCTCAGTCTGCTGCCCCCTCAGACTTCCTGTCCTGACAACAACTTCACCACTGTCTGACAACAGTGTCTCCTCATCGTCCGACACCTCTTTACACACTTCTTCTACTACGTCAACAATGACATCATCACCCACAGACTGCGACCATTGGAAAACCTGGGCATCGGGAAAGAGCTCAGCAGCAACCTGAGAAGTGGTTTGTGACTCTTGGAAGGGTCCAGAAAACAGTTCCTCAGAGTATGCCGGATCAAATTCCAAATTTTCCTGGGAGGGGGCAGACTGGGGGGAAGGAGGTTCAGGTGGAGGAGCTGGAGGAGTGCTCACTTGAGTAACGTGGGTGGACTGCGTGGAAGACTGACTGGTGGACAAATGACTTGAAGCATTGTCTGCAATCCACGACATCACCTGTTTGCACTGTTGTGGCCTCAACAGTGCTCAACCACGAGTCCCAGTAAGTTGAGATATGAAGCTAGGGAGTGTAGGTCTGCGGCGTTCCCCTGCTCCCTCATCAGCAGGTATTGTCTCGGCCCAGTGGCCCAGGACCACGGCCTCTGACCCCTGCAGTAATTGGATGCCCATGCCCTCATCCCCGTCCTCTACCTTTAGCCCTCGGTTTCAACATTTTCCCAATAACAGTCTACAAAAAAACTGTATTAGATTACGCCACACGTGATGTACAGTACGCTTCACCGGCAGAGAGAATGTGGATTGGGATTTCTGGAGTCTAGCTTGCTAAACAGTAGCAGGCACAACCGTTCAACTACAGTAGACAAAATTTGATTGCTATAACAGAGATTTCCCACCCCAAAAAAAATGAAAAGAGAAAAAAAAATTTTTGTCTTTTCTTTTTTTTTTTACTTTTTTTTTTTTTTTTACTTTTTTATGAACAAAACACGCAGAAGCAATCAGAAAGCAAACTGAAATGCGGATTGCTGAATGTCCCGGTACTAATGTGAACGAAAAACCGTATTAGATTACGCCACACGTGATGTACAGTACGCTTCACCGGCAGAGAGAATGTGGATTGGGATTTCTGGAGACCAGCTGCTAAACAGTAGCAGGCAGACTAAGCTAGATGAAATTGCATTTGTACCACTGACAACACACAAAAGGATTTTGTGCTGTGACTTTCACTTTTGAAAAAAAAAAAAATTGGCAGACTCTGCCTAATTCTATCAAACCCCCAATAAATTGTCCCACTTAGCTGTTTAAAATGGATATGTGTGTCACTAATCCATCAAGTCTCCCTGCAAATTCGTCACAATATGGTACTAGCTGCACTACTAGTGCCAGCAAGCCCAGCCACAAGCAAATAAAAAAAAATATATATATAACGTTATTGTAGCCCTAAGAAGGGCTGTTGGGTTCTTGTAGAATCACTCCTGCCTAACACTATTCTAATAGAACACCCTAACGCTTTCCCTGACCAGCAGCAGCTCTCTCCCTAGCGGCATCCAGACACAGAATGATGCGAGCAGCGCGGGCAGCGGCTAGTCTATCCCAGAGTCACCTGATCTGGCCAGCCAACCACTGCTATCGACGTGTAAGGGTACCACGTCATGCTGGGTGGAGTGCAGAGTCTCCTGGCTTGTGATTGGCTCTGTTTCTGGCCGCCAAAAATTTTCTCTAGCTGGCGAAATACTCGTCCAAGCACCGAGCAGTTGCGAGTACGCTAATGCTCGAACGAGCATCAAGCTCGGTCCAGTATGATCGCTCATCTCTAACCACCCAGAGAGTTTGTTAACATTTTATCTTGTAGTATAGGGGGAATTTTAACCCCTTGTCACTGATGGGCGTTTTCCATATTATTTTCTATTTATCGCTACCCACTTTCAAAAATCAATAACTTTTTTATTTTTCTGTGTACAGAGCTGTATGAGGGCTTATTTTCTGCGTAACAAATTGTACTTCCTAGTTACGGTATTTTATATTCCATGATGTGTACTGGGAAGTGAAAATACAATTTGAAATGCTGTAAAAAGGACAAGAAACCACATTTGCGTCATTTTCTTGCGGGCTCTCTTTTACGCCTATATCTGTAATATATTCTTTGGTTCCATATGATCACAGAGATACTAAATTTACGTAGGTGTTATTATTAGGTTTTTTTAGGTGTTAGTAGATTTTACCAAAAATTAAAACTTGTTGTACCAAATAAATGATTACTTTTACCATATTCTGACTCCAATAACTTTTTCATGCTTAGGAGTACAGAGTCGGCTAAAATGTCTTTTAATCCGGGATGGGCTAATGTTTTTATTGCTAAGATTTTCGGGGCATTGCGATTTTTACAATAAGCATTTCTACATTTTTGTAGATTGGGAATTTTAGGATGCGGTGATACGAAATATGTTGTGTTTTTTTTTACTTTTTCCACTTTTTTTTATTATTTATTGTTTTATATGTGTTAGGGGCTTTTGATACATTTTAATAATTTTTATTTTTATTTTATGTGGTTTTTTTGCATTTTTTTTCTTTCAATACTATCATATGACCTAGTGATCATGTGATCACTGGTTCATACTAATGCACTGCAATAACCATGTTTTGAATTACATTAGAAGTGTCAGCCGATGCATCAACATAGGGGTTGGATTGAGCAGGCATGATGTGCCGACGGCAGACCTGGGGACCTTCATTAGGTCCCGGCTGCCCGGATTTGAGGCCAGGAGGAGAAGGAGGGAACCCTACGCAGGTACATAGATCCCGAAGTCAGTGCATTGACTGCGGGATAGAACAGGTTAACAGCCGGATCGGAACTGACATATGAACCTATTTTGAACAATTGTGTCTTCTTTAAACAGAAATCCCACAGTAAGAATACAATGTCCTTACTAAGGTAAAACAATTGGCTGCTCCTTTATCCGAGCTCCTCCACATTTTTCTCTCCTTTTCTGATTGTGTTATATAATTGTACAAGTTCTGTCATTTAATGTGAAGTTTATTGGTTAATACATTTCATACAATTCATCATCAAACTCAATTACAAATGCAGATGTTTGATATAAATATGGCTTCTCCGCTTGTGGCTTCTCTCATATGTAAAAATTTGTTCATCAAAGTAAAACGTTTGTCAGATTCTAAGCATTAAAGGTGATGAGTGTAAACAGTTGTCTACAGGGGGAGGAGGAGAGAAAGGATGTGGGAGGTGATGGTCTGAGGAGGAGTGAGGAGCGATGCTAAGGGAGGAGAGATGCAATTATGCAGATGACCATTTACATTTAAAGTGACCCCCCCCCACCTCCTGGGACTCAGGAAAGGATTAACAAAACGACAACAGAGGATTAACGAAGGATTGTAAAGAAAGAGAGGGAGTAAAAACTAGTTTCAAACAAAAACATTATTTATAATTGAGCATTACCAGCATCACCACTTCTGGAAAATGCCCTTCATGAAGACAGCTGTTCTAGATGCTCTTACTTTCTTGTATGAATATTCTGATTTGTTTGTACAGTTGTTATTTCTGAGCAAAAACATTTGCCACAACTGGAACAAGAAGAAAACGGTTCTCCATGTGTGAATTCTCTGAGGTTACCACAAGGGCTGATTTCAATGAAACAGTTGCCCACATGTGAACAAGAAAACGGTTTGCTCCCCGGTGTGGGTGAATTCCTGATGTACGACAAGGGCTGATTTTACACTGAACATTGGCCACATTCTGAACATGAAAACAGGTTCTCCCCTGTGTGAATTCTTATGATGTAATTTAAGTAAAGAATTATATGGAAAACCAGTACGCATTCTGAACAGGAAACCGGGGGCTTCTCCACTGTGGAATTCTCTCATGTACCAACAAGATGTTATTTCCTACAAACATTTCCGCACATCTAAGCATGAAATGGCTTCTCACCTGTATGAAATCTCTCATGTAACACAAAGAATCTGTTTATGAGTAAAAATCTTGGCCACATTCTGAAAACATGACAACGGCCTCTCCCCCTGTGTGAATTCTCTCGGTTAAGAAGGGACCAATTTATTAGTTAAAACCAATTTCACATTCGGACATGGAAATGGCTTTTCTCCTGTGTGAATTCTCGCAATCTAACAAGGCTTTGTTCTTTGAATAAAACATTTTCACATTCTGAACATGAAAATGGCTTCTACCCAGGGGTGAATTATTTTATGTTTAACAAGATATGACTTGTGAATGAAAAATTGTCCACCTTCTGAGCATGAAAAGGCTTCTCCCCATGTGTGGAATTCTTCTCATTATAAACAGACCTTGATTTGTGAAAAAACCATTGCCACATTCTAAACAGGAAAATGGCATCTCCCGTGTGAATTCTTCAATGTGCAAGGAGCTGGATTTAGAAGGAAAAAATTTTGCCACATTACACATGAAAAGAGTCTTCTCCTTTGGTATCTCCAGGAGGCCAGTCTGTGTCTTCGGTGACTTCTTATCTGACTTTTAGAAGGTGAAGTATTAGAATAGTGCCCAAAGTGTTAATAGGATAGATGATAGATTGTTTGCGGCGTGAAGGTCTGAGGGGAATCGTTCTGCTGTTGGTTTCTTTATTTGTATTTGTGTGATCCCACAATATCAGCTTTAATACGGAAGATACAGATGTTCCCAGAGCCACAAGGTAACGTTATCTGCCAGGAATACACAGGATAATTAATTACAAAAGTTAACTAACATTTTAAAAATATATACATATTTATAAAATTTCTACCTTCATTGCAAAATTGTATTATTTATTATATTATGATTGCACTTTCGGATATTGCCACATTCTTAAAACAAAAAAAAAACAGTTCTCTCCTGTGTGGAATTCTCATTAAACTCACCAACAAAAGTGCCCACTCCAGACGTTTTCAGTGGTGCCGCTGTGCTATGTCTTTCTATTTCTAATTCCAAAGGTAGGACATATGGAAAATCCACAAAATCTGAGGCAAAATCACGAAGAAAAGTCACAATATTTCCCAAATGTACTCCGTGCCGAGTTGACTCTCAGGCCCAGAAAGTTTGCAGAAGAGGATGCAAACTAGGAGATGAGCGAGCACTAAAAGGACTCGGGTTACTCGTTACTTTTCGAGACGAATTCAACTTTTCCCGATGCTCAGTGCTGTCTCGAATAAACGACCCCATTGAGTCAATGGGAGACTCGAGCACTTTTATCAAGGGGACACAGGCTCTGCACAGGGAAGCTTGGCCAAAACACCTGGGGAACCTCAAAAAGGATGGAAACACCAACGAAATGGACAGGAAAACAGCCAGGGGCAGAAGCATGGGAGCCTCTGGCTGCTTAAATATTAAAATAATCGCACCATTATGCCAAATTATGGGCAACAGCAGGCCCATGAAAGTTGAAACAGAATGAAGCTATATTAAGCATCGTAAAACATCAAAATTTGACCCTGAAACACTATAGGGGACGGCATGCAGAGGCCAGCGGCCATCGGTAGGCTAGAGAGTGGCAGATGGTGCTGAGGGCGACTACCCTAAATGGACTCAGGCTTTCAAAAACCAATGTTGTGGAAAGAGAGGAAACCAAAGGAGGTGAGCAAGAAGAGCGCTCAAATAATATATCGGTACATGATAAAAGTTTGCCAGTATATTTTGTGGATACACAGCAGAGGGTGGCGACAAGTTAACATGGATAGCCATGAAAACAACCCAAAATTCTGTCCTGCACACCTCGTTTGATAAGGGGACCATGTATGGAGGCAGTGACTAGTAGTAGATTAAGGTGCTGCAGTTAAACTATTAGTTGGGATCTTGGCATGGAGTGGCGACTCCGCTGCCAGGCGAGCTTTCGCCAATCCAAGCCCTGTCTCGATGGCTACTCCCCAAACAGCACTTCTAAGAACCTTTTGTATAAGAATCAAGTGTAGTAGCGTTCTTAATAAGGTTTTAGGATATGGCGGGTGAGGGGAAGTAAACAGAAGCGCAAGAAGCGCTGAAATAATATTGGTAAATGATAAAGTTTATTGTGATATTTTGTGGATACACACAGCTGGGTGGCGACAAAGTTAACACTTTGAGGGAATCCATGAAAACAACCCAAATGTCTGCCTGACACACCTCGTTTGATAAAGGGACGATGTATGGAGGAGATATATGGACGACTTTGATTAGGGACTAAATGGTGCTACGACTTACTTTAGTGGATTACTGGTCTGCTTGTAGAGGGCCCCTAGCAATGAACACTGTGGGGCGCATGAACAATTTAATTTGGATAGTGCCTGTATGGGCAGTCCCAAAAATTTTTCAAACCAGAGGAGCATGTAGGTGGCCCTCCAGAAAAATGAATAGATTGAGTGCCTGTATGTGGCAGTCCCAAAAAAGTTTTTCAAACAGAGAGCAGGTAGGGGGCCCTCCAGAGAAAAATGAAATAGATTGGAGTGCTGTATGTGGCAGTCCACAAAAGTTTCAAACCAGAGGAGCAGGTAGGTGGCCCTCCAGAAAAATGGAATAGATGAGTGCCTGATGTGCGTAGTCCAAAAAGTTTTTTCAAAACCAGAGGAGCAGGTAGGTGGGGCCCTCCAGAAAAATGGAATAGATTGAGTGCCTGTATGTGGCAGTCCAAAAAGTTTTCAAACCAGAGGAGCAGGTAGGGGCGCCTCAGAAAAATGGAATAGTGAGTGCCTGTATGGTGGCAGTCCCAAAAAGTTTTCAAACCAGAGGAGCAGGTAGGTGGCCCTCCAGAAAAATGAATAGATTGAGTGCCTGTTTGTGGCTCCCAAAAATTTTCAAACAGAGGGAGGTGGTGCTCAGAATGAATAGATGAGTGCTGTATGTGCACTCCCAAAAATGTTTTAAACAGAGGACCGGGTCGGTGGCCCTCCAGAAAATTAATGCATAAATACTTAGCAGAGCCAGTGGGCCCTGTCAAAAAATAGCCAGTTTCCTCTGCTTTACTGTACAAAGAGAGGAGAAGGAGGAAAATAGGAGGGAGGAGGAGTGGATATTATTTCAGGTTGAGCTTCCTTCACCTGGTGGATGATTGGAAATTATGAGAAATCCAGGCTTAGTATTCATCTTAATAAGCGTCAGCCTGTCAGCGCTGTCAGTCGACAGGCGTGTACGCTTATCGGTGATGATGCCAGCTGCACTGAAACCCCGCCGGACAAGACGCTAGCGGCAGGGCAGGCAAGAACCTCCAAGGCGTTACAGCGCCAGTTCGTGCCACATGTCCAGCTTGAAACCCCAGTAGTTGTAGGGAGCTGTGTGATCATTTAGGACGATGGTATGGTCAGCTACGTACTCCCTCACCACTTTCTGTAAAGATCAGCCCTACTCTGCCGAGACTGGGGACGGTGACAGTGTCTTGCTGGGTGACATAAAGCTGGCAAAAGCCTTGTAAAGCGTACCTTGCCAGTGCTGGACAAGCTGCCTGCTCGCCTACTCTCCCTCGCTACTTGTTCCCGCAGAACTACGCACTTGCCGCTAGCGCTGTCAGAAGAGGAAATACTGTTTCAGCTTGTGCACAGGGCCTGCTGGATTCCATGCATTCTACACCTCCTTTCCTCTCCAGGGATGAGAGTGGAAAGATTTTGCTTGTACCGTGGGTCCAGGAGAGTGAACACCAGTAATCGGTGCTGGAATAAATTCTTTGAACGCGAGGGGTCACGGGATAGGCAGCCCTAGCATGAAATCTGCCATATGCGCCAGAGTACCAACGCGTAAGAATTCACTCCCCTCACTGGCCTGACTGTCCATTCTCCTCAACTCCTCCAACTCCTCTTTGCCCATACACGCTGAACAGTAAAGACTCAACAATGGTCCCTCTTGTGTCTCGCCAACATTCTCCTCCTCTTCCTCCTCATCCTCCTCCACCTCCACCTCTCGATATGCGTGGAGAAACAGACCTAAGGGTGCTTTGGCTATCAAACAAGGGAATCTTCTTCCCCCGTCTTTGTGACGAGGCCAAAGTGACTCATGCTGATCAGAGAGTTTTTCAACAGGCAAGCAGGGGAGTGGGGGCTGATGATGGCGGCATGCCACTGACCATCTGTGTTGACTCCTCAAAGTTACTCAGCACCTGACAGATATCAGACATCCACGTCCACTCCTCATTGTTGACTTGAGGAAGCTGACTGACCTGACTACCAGTTCTGGTGGAAGTTGACATTGGCAGTCTACATCGCGTCGCGCGTGCTGGTAAACTCTGGATAACATGGTCAGTGTTGAATCCACCTCGTGGGCACGTCGCAACAACAGTCGGTGAGCGGGCAGTTGGAGGCGGCGCGCGCTGCCCTGAGAGGGGCAGCATCTGTGCTGGACTTCCTGAAATGCGCACAGATGCGGCGCACCTTCGTGAGCAAATCAGACAGATTGGGGTATGTCTTGAGGAGGAAACGCTGAACTATCAGATTTACACATGGGCCAGGCATGGAAATGTGTCAGTCTGCCGGAGTTGCAGAGCCGCCAGTTACGGCCGTTGTCACACACAACCATGTGGCTTCAGGTTCAGCGGGTGCAGCCAAGATCGTCTGCGCCGTGATGCCCTGTAATAGTCTTGGGCGGTTGGCCTTTTATCGCTAGGCTCAGCAGTTTGAGCACCGCTGCTGTCGCTTACGACGGCACTGCTGCTGTGCCTAGAGCTACCGATGATGGCGCCATGCCCACGGATGGTAGTTCGGAGGAGGAGGTGGGAGGAGGGGTGGTGAGGGAGGAGGAGGCATAGTAGGCTGAAAAACCTGGACCGAGGTAGGCCCCGCAATCCTCGGCGGTCGGCAGTTATGACCAGCCCAGGGTCAGACTCGGTCCCAGCCTCCACCAAGTTAACCCAATGTGCCGTCAGCGATATATAGTGGCCCTGCCCGCAGCACTCGTCCACTGTCCGTGGTCAGGTGGACCTTGTCAGAACGGCGTTGGTCAGGGCACGGGATGTGTTGTCTGAACATGCTGGTGCAGGGCTGGGACGGCACATCGGGAAAAGTAGTGGCGGTGGGGACCGAATACCGAGGGGCGGCGCCGCCATGAGGTTGCGAAAGGCCTCGGTCTCTACTAGCCATAGGGCAGCATCTCCAGGTATAGCAATTGGAGATGTGACATTAAGGGCTTGGGCGTGCGGGTGGGTTGCAATATATTTGCGTTTCCGCTCCAGAGTCTGGGGTATGGGAGCTGAAAGCTGGTGGATGCTGTGGAGGATCGTGGAGGCGACGATGGGTTTTGTGGCAGGGTCTGGGCAGGGGCGGACTATCAGCTGACACAGGGGAAGGAGCAGTGGTGTGCACGGCCGGAGGTGAAGGCTTGTTGCCACTGAGTGGGGGGGTTTAGCATTCATATGCCTGCCGCATACTGGTGGTAGTTAAGCTAGTAGTGGTGGACCCTGCTGATCCTGGTTTGGCAAAGTTGCACACCACAGTCCGTCGGTCATCCGGTGTTTCCTTAAAGAACCTCCAGACTTCTGAAATTAGCCTCGCCGCAGAGCCCTCGCCACGGGAGCTTCACTAGTGACACATTTGGCGCTGATGCACCAGCTCTGGCCTGCCCTCCGTCTGGCCCCACACACTGCCTCTTCCACTGTTCTGGTCGAGGACATCTCTCCTCTCAGAAGCACTGTGTTCACCCGGCCTCTCAACCAGCTTGGGTCTGTCACCTCTCATCCTCCGATCCCAGTTGCTCCCCCGGCTCTTCCTGCCCTGACAACAACTTCCCCACTGTCTGAAAACGTGTCTCCTCATCGTCGGACACCTCTTTAAACATTCTTCCACTACGTCAAGAAGGTCATCATCACCCACAAGATGCTGACTGGTGGAAAACCTGGCATCGGAAAATTGTCAGCAGCAACCGGACAAGTGGTTTGTGACTGTGGAAGGGTCCAGAAAACAGTTCCTAGCGTATGCCGGTCAAATGCCAAATTTCCTGGGAGGGGGCAGACTGGGGGGGAGGAGGCTGAGGTGCAGGAGTGGAGGAGTGGCGATTGGTGAAGGTTGGACGCGTGGAGAGACTGGTGGACAAATTGCTCGAAGCATTGTCGCATCCACGACATCACCTGTTCGCACTGTTCTGGCCTCAACAGGCTCTACCACGAGTCCCAGTAACTTCAGACATGAAATAGGAGTGTGTAGCTCTTGCGGGGTTCCCCTGCTCCCTCATCATAGCAGGTGGTGTTCACCCGCGCCAGGACACGGCCTCTGACCTGCAGTAGTTGGACGCCCAGTCCCCGCCCCCGTCCTACCCCTAGCCCTCGGGTTAAACATTGAAAATGAAGTTATACTTAATTTTTTTTTTACTTTTTTTGTGTTTTGTTTTTTTTTTGTGTTTTTGAGTTTAAACCAAACATGCTATCCTATTGCTATGGCTATTTCTAGCCAAGTATGAAAGCACACTCTATGCCAGATGAGATGACCCGAGTTATTAAAAAAATAAACGAAATAAAAAGGAAATGGCAGACTGTGCCTAATTGAAATCCAACCCTCTAAATTTTCCCACTTCGGTCTTTGCAGGATATGTGCGTCACTAAGCGCAAACACAGCGGTCGCAAGTTCCACTACAAATTGCTGACAATGGCTAGTAGATGCACGCAGCAAGTACAGCCACCAGCAGATCAACCAGAGATCAAGAATATATACCGCTACTTAGGCTAAGTAAGCCGTTTGGATTCTCCTGGCTAGTTTCTAGCCAAGTATGAAGCACACTACTATGAAGATGAGATGACGCTGAGTTATTTAAAAAATAAACGTAAAATAAAAAAGAAATGGCAGACTGTGCCTAATTGAAATCCAACCCTATAAATTTCCCACTTCGGTCTTTGCATGGATATGTGCGTCACTAAGCGCAAAACACAGCGTCGCAAGTCTCACTACAAATTGCTCACAATGCTAGTAGATGCAGAAAAGACAGCCACCAGAAGATCAACAGAAATCAAATATATAAACGCTACTGTAGGCGTAAAGCCGTTTGGATTCTCCTATGGCTATTTTCTAGCCAAGTATGAAGCACACTCATGCCCGATGAGATGACACTGAGTATTAAAAAAATAAACGTAAAAAAAAGACAATGGCAGAAGTGCCTAATTGAAATCAACCCCTCTAAATTTTCCCACTTTGGTTTGAGGTGGATAGGTGTGCCACTAAGAGCTAAACCACACGGTTAGCAAGTCCCCTGCTAATTCCTCACCAAATTGGCTACGTAGATGCACGCCAATAAAAAAAAAAAAAGTAGAAACGTTATTGAGCCCTAAGAAGGGATGTTGGGTTCTTGGACTCACTCTGCTAACATACTTTATAGAAAACCCTAACGCTTTTCCCTGACCAGCAGCAGCTTCTCTCCCTAGCGCTCCGACAAGAATGATCGAGCAGCGCGGGCGCCTAGTCTATCCCAGGGTCACCTGATCTGGCAGCAAACCATGCTATCGACATGTAGGGTTACCACGTCATGCGGGTGGTGCAAGTCTCCTGCTTGTGACTGGACTCGTTCTGGCCGCCAAAAGCAAAAGGCCGGGAGCTGCCATTTTTCGACGGGCGAAGTATTCGTCCGAGCAACGAGCAGTTTAGTTAAACGCTAATAGACTCGAACGTAGCATGTTCGCTCATCTCTAATGATTACTTTTACCATATTCTGACTCCAATAACTTTTCATGCTTAGGAGTACAGAGCTGCGGCTAAAATGTCTTTAATCGGGATGGCTATGTTTTTATCTAAGAAGATTTGGGGCATTGCGATTTTTACAATAAGCATTTCTACATTTTTGTAGATTGGGAATTTAGGATGCGGTGATACGAAATATGTTTGTGTTTTTTTTTATTTTTCACTTTTTTTTTATTTATTGTTTTATATGTGTTAGGGGCTTTTGATACATTTTAATAATTTTATTTTTATTTTATGTGTTTTTTTTTGCATTTTTTTTCTTTCAATACTTCATATGACTAGTATGTGATCACTGGTTCATACTAATGCACTGCAATAAACATGTTTTGATTACATTAGAAGTGTCAGCCGATGCATCAACATAGGGGTTGGAGAGCAGGCATGAGTGTGCCGACGGCAGACCTGGGGACCTTCATTAGGTCCCGGCTGCCCGGATTTGAGGCCAGGAGGAGAGGAGGGAACCCTACGCAGGTACATAGATCCCGAAGTCAGTGCATTGACTGGGGATAGAACAGGTAACAGCCGGATCGGAACTGACATAGAACCATTTTGAACAATACTTAACAGAAATCCACAGTAAGAATACAATGTCCTTACTAAGGTAAAACAATTGGCTCCTTTATCCGAGCTCCTCCACATTTTTCTCTCCTTTTCTGAGTGTTATATATTTGTACAAGTTCTGTAATTATGTGAAGTTTATTGGTTAATACATTTCATACAATTCATCATCAAACTCAATTACAAAGCAGATGTTTGTATATAAATATGGCTTCTCGCTTGTGGCTTCCATATGTAAAATTGTTCATCAAAGTAAAAGTTTGTCAATTCTAACATAAAGGTGATGAGTGTAAAACAGTTGTCTACAGGGGGAGGAGGAGAGAAAGGATGTGGGAGGTGATGGTCTGAGGAGGAGTGAGGAGCGATGCTAAGGGAGGAGAGATGCAATTAGCAGATGACCATTTACATTTAAAGTGACCCCCCCCACACCCCTGGGACTCAGAAAAGGATTAACAAAACTAAACAGAGGATTAACTAAAGGATTGTAAAGAAGTAAAACTGTTTAAAACAAAAAATTATTTATATTGAGCATTACCAGCATCACCACTTCTGGAAAATGCCCTTCATGAAGACAGTTTCCGTATAAGATGCTTACTTTCTTGTATGAATATTCTGATGTTTGTACAGTTGTGATTTCTGAGCAAAACATTTGCCACAATGTGAACAAGAAAACGGTTTCTCCCGTGGTGAATCTCGATGTAAAAGTGATAATGAAAAATGTCCACATTCTGAACATGAAAACGGCTTCTCCCCTGGTGAATTCTCTGATGTAATTTAAGTAAGAATTATATGGAAAAAATGTATCGCATTCTGAACATGAAAACGGCTTCTCCCTGTGTGAATTCTCTCATGTACAAAAAGATGTGATTTCCTACAAACATTTCCCACATTCTAAGCATGAAATGGCTTCTCCCCTGTATGAAATCTATCATGTAACACAAGATCTGATTATGAATAAAACATTTGCCACATTCTGGAACATGGAAAAACAGCTTCTCTCCTGTGTGAAGTTCTCTCATGTAAAACAATATTGATTTATGAATAAAACATTTGGCACATCTGAACATGAAAAGCCTTCCTGTGTGTTCTCTATGTTTAAGAAGACCAATTATTAGTAAACATTTTCCACATTCTGAGCATGAAAATGGCTTCTCCCCTGTGTGAATTCTCTCATGTATAACAAGACTTGATTTTTGAATAAAACATTTGGCACATTCTAAACATGAAAATGGCATCTCCCCTGTGTGAATTCTCATATGTGCAAGGAGCTTGGATTTAGAAGGAAAACATTTGCCACATTCACAACATGAAAGAGTCTTCTCCTTAGTGATATCACCAGGAGGTCCAGCCCATCTTCGGTGACTTCTTATCTGACTTTTAGAATGTGACATATCAGAATAGATGCCCAATGTAATAGGATCAGATGATAGATTGTTGCGGTGAAGGTCTGAGGGTGAATCCTTCTGCTGTTGGGTTCTTTATTTGTATCTTGTGTGATCCCACAATCATGAGCTTTAATATCGGAAGATATCAGATGTGCCTCAGAGCCACAAGTAACGTTATCTGCCAGGAATAACAGGATAATTAATTACAAAGTTAATAACATTTTAAAATATATACATATTTATAAAAAGTCTACATACATTGCTAAATTGTCTTATTTCTTATCATTTATGATTTCATTTCAGATATTGCCACATTCTGAACACAAAACAGCTTCTCTCCTTGTGTGAATTCTCATTAAAACTCAACAACAAATGTGCCACTCCAGAGTTTCTCAGTTTGTGCCTGATATTTCTATTTCTATTTCCAAATGTGGACATATGGAAATCCACAAATCTGAGGCAAATCACAGAAAAAGTCACAAATATTTCCCAAATGTACTAGTGGAGTTGACAGGCAGAAGAGTTTGCAGAAGAGATTGCAACCTTTGTACATCTTTAAAATTAAAACACTGACTAGCTGCCTGTATAACAAAAGTAGACACACAAATTTCCAGATTAAGATGACTGACCCTTTTTTGTTCATATCTCATGCTTTATGTTCCTACATCTCTGCTTACTATTCCCACCATATCTGCACCTTTACATTCCTGCACCCTATACCTCTATATTCCTGCCCCCTAATTACCTGTACACTACCTTTCTGCATCCCTGCACGGCACCTCTGCATCTTCTCCTTATACCTATACAAACTGCACCACCTATACATTAATCCCTGCACCCCTACCTTAAGTCCCTGCAACCTATACCTCGACATTCCGCTACACGCTGATACCCTCTACAGTCCTGGCACCGCGGCAGCTACAGATACGTCTACCCACTCACCCTGCCCCCTAATCCTGAACCCATACACCCTATACCTCTACATCCCGCACCCCTAAACCTCTACTGCCTGCCCTGTACCGTCGACATCCCGGCATCCGTTAATCCCGACTACCCCACCCTACCGCACACCCCTAACCGACACCGCACCCCAGACACAACCCGACCCCAAACACACACCCCATCCCGACCGCACCCCGCACCCCTATACCGCGACCCGTACACCCAACCTAGCAACCCCCGTATACCTCTACATTCCTGCCCCCTAACTTATTTCTGCACCCCTATACCTCACAGTTGTTGTTTATGACTTTCATAGGTTTAATTTAAGAAAATGCACCTAAAACCACATCAGACGGATCAAAGCAGTTAGTGAGATGCATTTAACTACAAAATGTGAAAACACAATGAAAAGCAGATGTTTCAGTAACAATCGCCACTTTTTTCCATAGAGGTATATTCAGTGTGTATGTGGACAGTCAGTGTTTTTTTTTCAAAAGGACAGCAATCAAAAATGGCTTCCAAACCCAACCTAATAGGATAGATACAATTACAATTTACAATCTACCACTTGGGTGAAGTGGAGTATAGGCAAAAAGACAAGAAGGGACGAGTTCTAGGAGGCAATGGCTTGTCAGTACTCACCATTCTGGGGGTCTTGGCACCAGTCAGTCCTTCCAGGCTCCTCCTCTGCACATATCTGGACCTGTCTCTCTCCATTCGGTGTCTAGTCTCTCAGTCTAAGCTTCCTCCAGTAAGATCTTCCACCAAGAAGTTCTCCCATGTGAGTTGTGCTTGGGTCTCTTAATCGCTTGGTCTTCCCCTCTTGTCCAACAACTCCCCCATGTAAATGAAGGGTGTGTGGTCCCACTTCCTATCAGCCAGGCTGGATGGTTTATGGCACTTTGATTGTTCTCCTTTGTTATGGGTTATCATCCCTTCCACCAAAGAAAGGAGGCCAGGTGTGTGTCTTTTGATAAACTAGATAACTTCATTTACAAATCTTTACCATGTGAAATACCTTCTGGTGATTCCCTACTGAATTCCACATCCTGAACAATAGGGAATGCAAATCCACGCAAAAAGGCGTGTCTCAATGACCATGTGACTGCCCTGTCCTGGAAATGGCTTCATGGAGCGAGAGAGATATCATAATTACAAGGTTTGACACCACAAAAAGTTTGTTTTTGCCTTACATCTAAGGGGTCCTATTGTGTGCATTGCCTCTGTTTCCTCGGTCACCATTTATTTACATCAGAGACCTAGATTTTTTTGGACATTTTGGTAACTCAGTGTTCACAAGGCAAAAGCAGGTCTAATAAACTTGCACAACTCATGAGGAACATGTTTCAGGTGTGTAAACTAAAATTACATGTAACTAAAATAACACTAATAATGAGATTCTATAAATACAAAACATTGGGGCTCATTTACTAAGGGTTCCGCGGCTGCACTTTCGTGCGGGTTTCCCGAATCTTTCCGTTTTGCCGTGCGATTCCGCAGGTTTGGGGATGACCAATCGGATTTCGACAAGTCTTATGGATTCGGAAAAAAACACAGAATTAACCCCTAACGCTCTGCCGTAGTCTACGGCAAGAGGGGCGAGGTATGTATGAAGGAGGGCTCATGGCTGAGTCATCTTAATGCAAGGGTGCGGGTTGTTGCATATTGCAGCAAACCCCACGCTACATAACCGAGGTCGGTGCTTGCACGATTGGGCTATTAACCTTTCCGTTGCTGCCGGCAAAGGACAATCTTTATTTACGATCTTTGTTGTCCGCTCCCCCGATACGATCGGGTTGCCATGTAGCATCGGGTCTTCATTTCACCAGAGGCTAAATGTCAATCTGCGATTCGTTAAAACAGATGACTGGTGGCTCATGTAAGAATAAACCTGCCAAAATGCCAATATTGCATACGAAGTATTGCAGTATATGGTGAGGAAAACTTTTTTTTCTGTTTTTTTTCACTATGTCTTAGACCCTAGCGGAACAAAACCCTATATGATCTAAGAAATAGTGAAAAAAAAAAAGATAAAAAAATAATAAATAAATCTTAAAAATTCTAATCAACCCCCTTCCCTAAACTGATATTAAAACTAATAAACTAAAATCACCAGACACATTAAGGTATCAGCCGCCGGTCCAAAATGTCCCGTCTATCAAAATATATAAAAACCGGTTTACGTCGCCGGATTGGTGACTCCAAGACTGGAGGAAAATGGACACCAAATTTCGATATGCGACTTTTACACAACCTTTTTACATCAACTACAAAATGATAAAAAGTGGATCATAATGTCGCACAGGACTCAAATGGTTAGCAATGAAAACGTCGCTCATTTTGCAAAAAAAAATGATTTGCAGGGAAGACTATGAAAAATTTCTTAGCGTCAGAAATGGCAAAAAAAAATTTGTCTTATTGTTAACACATTGTTTAATTTTGAAAGTGTAATTACAAACGCATATAAAACCTATATAAATTTGACATCAACCGCTGATTGCACCGAACCAAAGGAAATAATATTTATAAACTGTATGTGTTACCTTTGAGCGCACAGTCAAAGTCTAAAAACGGGCCCACAAGAACGTGAATGCAATGTGCGTTTTTTTTTTCTCCCACATTTGGATTTTTTTCCAGCTTAGCAGTACAACGAAAGGCAATGTTTAAAAAATAAATAACATTACAGAATATTAAATTTGTTACGCACAAAATAGCTTGCTCACCAGTCTCTTACATTTGGTAAAATGAAAAATTATGGATTTTGTCAAGTTGGAGAGCGAAAGAGAAATGACGGAAAAACCATGCGGTCCTTAAGGTGGTTTAAAAAACAAAAGAGTTGTGCCAAAGATGCAAGCACTTACATGCATCATGGACGAAAGAAGAAGTGTGAACTCCGGCGGACCTTGTGCTGCAGCATGACACCTACTGGATATCGGGCGCACAAGGTTTATGAATCCAAGCAGAACCCCGAATCCCTCGTCGATAACAACGCCCACAGAATCGAACCCTGGACGGGTAAATAATGAGCCCTATTGTCATTGATTTCTAAAAATATTGGGCAGACTTTACTTACCTGGTCCAGTCGCCATCCAGCGGCAACCAATTCTCCGATGGCGATTCAGGTTCTGCCGGGATTCACTAAGGTGCATGGCCCGATTTCCCAGTAGGTGATCCGCTGCGTCGCGTGAAGATTCTGCCGGAATTCCCTTCCTACCGTCTCGGGTATGTGAGTCTATTTTTGCACCCAAATTTTTTTAAAATTCTGCAGGTTTTCCGAATCCGGCGGTTTTCCGACAGCCACCGCCCTGATTTGTCACGTGAAAGAGCCGGAGACTAATGCCGCCACAAATCCGATCGCGTGCCCATCAATTCCGCGGGCATTCGCTGCAAGTCGGAAAATTAGGGAAACCCAGGGAAAAACAAGAAAGAACAACGCATTCGGACCCTTAGTGAAATGAGCCCCTTGGTGGGCAAAACGTAACTGCTTAATGATGTGTTTTGGTCTCTACCAACTTGCTGAGTGAATTTCGTCACAGGGGATTGGGCAAGAAGCCGGCCCAATACCTCCAGAACTCAGGTGGCAGGTAGGGTTCTTTTAGAAGTATCTGTTATGGACTGTGGCTATAATACGACATGCTATAATACTTATTCACATCCCGACCATGCAATACGTGGCAGAGCCGCGGCTCCTAGGAGGAGGGGGCTGATTGTACACAGGGCGAGGTTGTCAGTCGGGTACGTATCCTGTGTTTGCGTTCAAAGGTCCAAAATCTTTTTAACTTGTTTTAATGACTTGTGGCTCTTTGTTTCCTCACATTTTCTTTAATTGCTATTGGTTCTATTGATGTTAATTCCTGAAGTGCATATAATATGTTAATTAACCCATTTGGTTGCAGCATTTTTGTTATTTCTCCTACTCTCCACCTTCAAAAATCTTAAACTTTTTTCATTTTTCATGTGTTTACGAGCTGGTGTAGGGCCTTATTATCTACACTAACAACTTTTACAATCAGTAATGCACCGGAAAATTGGCAAAAAAAAAACACATTTGCAAACAATTGCTCAGTTTTTACACTTTCCTGTTCTGCACAAATGATACATCTGCTTAGTTTACTTTGTTTCGGTGCAACCAAAGTGGATATCACAGTTACACGGTTTTATTGGTTGTTTAAATAACATTATTGAAAATTAAAAGAATAGGTACCAAAAAAAAAACATGTATTTTGAGTTGTTACAATAAATGTAGATAGTTTCACCATCTTTGACTTTTACATACTATGATGTACAGGCTGGTAGATGTCCCTTTTATGCATGATGAGCGGACGTGATCATTGCTACCAGGGTGAGGACTGCGGACCTTTTGATCACTTGTTATTGATTTTTTATGCGAGTGATTTAAATTTGTGTTAAAGTGGCGTTGCAGACATTGGGCGTATTTTTTCCGTTATGGGGTCCATCACGGGAATAACCCATTTCTATATTTGATAGATCAGCTTAGATCCGCATTTTGGACACGGACGATGCCTAAACATGATTTGTGATTTTCGTTTATTATGTTTATTTAATTTTATTTTTTACAATTTAGATCCTTTCGGGGTACTTAAACGTGATGTATTGATCATTCTCACTAATACTGCATATTAATGTTATAGCAGTTTAGGCATTTTGTACACAAGCATTTATCAATGAGCCACTGGCCTATGTAAAGGAATATGCAAATCGCCTCCCAGAAACTAACAAAGACAATGGATTGCTGATCCCTGATGACATCACAGAGAGCGACGATCATAAACAAACATGGCGGCACCCATACAGCCCCAGAGCTCTTGCCGCGTGCATGTTACAGTACAGAGCCTGAAGAGGGGGTTGTTTATAAAGAGTTCTCATTTTTGTATTCGATCTCATTTGTGAAATTACTTTTTGATATTTACACAAATCCCTTCTCCATGCAGCATATAAATCTCTGGTTGTCCACAATAAGCATCACTTCTTTTCTTTTTCTGTGTGATTCTCCTGTGGATTTGACATTAGTGTGACATAAAGAGTCTCAATGTTTTGTTCCATACTTGTAATAACAATAATACCTTCTCCTGATGAGTGATGCTTTGTGTTGTTGGGATTTCTTTCTAATTCTATCGAGTCTCTCTAGGAATATTTTGCATTCCAATAAAATTGTCTTATGGGACTAAGTTCACTAAGTGCCACAGGTACCCGTAATGTCCACACATGATACCCATAGTTAATGTGCCCCACAAAGTTTAGTACCCCCAGCTAATGCCCACACCAGTCCACCCCCAGTTTAAAGTGCCCCACACAGTTAAACCCCAGTAAATGTGCCGCACCTGTACCCCTCGTAATAGCCCCCATAGTTACCACCGGGGTAATGTGCCCCACACAGTTACCCCAGTATGTGCCCCACACGATACCCCAAATAGTAATGTGCCCTAACACAGTTACCAACGATAATTGTGCCCAACACAGTTACCCCAAGTAAATATTCCTGCATAGTTACCACGATAATGTTCCCAACCACATCCCCTGTAATGTTGCCCCACACGTTACCCCATAATGTTGCCCGCACAGTAACCCCAAGTTAAGGTGCCCACAAAGTGTTACAACCTATAAATAATGTTCCCCAGACATGCCCCCAGTAATGTGCCCCACACAGTTACCCCAATAATGTCCCCACACCAGTTAACCCCCAGTAGTTAATGTTGCCCCCCACACAGTTACCACCTATAATTGTTCCCCACACATCCCCCAGTACGTAATGTGCCCACACAGTTACCCCCAATAAGTGCCACGCACAGTTACCCCCAGTAATGTGCCCCACACAGTTACCCCCATCAATTTGTCCCCCCACACCACCCCCAGTAAGGTGCCCCACACAGTGTTAACACGCGGTTATGTTCCACCACAGTTTACCCCTAGTAATAGCGAGCCTCTGTACCATTCGCGGACAATCCAAAGGTGAAACCATATAACTTCATTATAGTCCGAAGGAGATTGAAGGGAGGGCAGGAGCCTGTCACTGGGGAACAAGCATAGCTTTTGAGAAGGTTTGTTCGGTGGGATGATGCTTGTCCCTATGAACCCTTGTTACCAAAGGTGATGTCACCGGTACTCCCGATACATAGCCTAGCGAAGCGGCTGGGCAGGGGCTTCCAATCTAAGCTGCCATCTTGTAAGAAACGCTACAAGGACACTTCTGTTAACTAATGAATGGACAGAGCGTGGGCCTCTCTGGGGTGACGTAGGGATTGGATTTCTCGCTGTTCTGTAGCTGTATGTCCAGTCGTAACGGTTATAGGCGCAACCAAATGTTGAGGTGTTATGTACATGAAAATAAGTAATTGCTATAAGTGGTGATACATACGCATTGGGGCTGGTGCCCCAGATTTTTACACCCTAGGCAACGCCCGGCCTTTCGTATTCTACTTAACTGGGAAAAAAATGTAGATCGGGGACTAAAGTGCAATGTTGGAGTGAGTACGGATATAGCCGAATATATTAAATTGCACGGGCAGTGATGGGAAACCCTTTCATACATGAATAATATCATCTAATGATTATTACACTATATATAAATACCTGCAGGTCATAACATTGAATTATAGTTTTTGGATCCTTTGTCAGGCGGGATCCTCTTACGGAGGACCAGCAAAGGTTAATCCTCAACATCTAAAGACAGGCGCAATCTATAATCATTTTCCTCTAGTGTCTTAAGTGGCCAAAACTTTTGTGGGCCTCCCAAGTGTATGGAGGGTGGCTGGGAGGAGGACTGAGGGGCAAAACCAGGAAAGTTCCGACACCATAAAGTGCAGCTCATCCTTACACTCTAGGGCTGGATACAAGGGAACTATGAGCATATATTCTGAAACAATTGGTATTCTTTATACAGAAATACCCCACTGTAAGAGGACCATTGTCCTTACTAAAGGTAAAACATCAGCTGCTCCTGTACCGAGCTCCGCCACATTGTTCTCTCCAGGGGCGGAGGGGGGGGAGAGAAGGGACAAGGGGCGGCAGGGAAGGGGGGAAAGGGGAGGGGGGAAGAAAGGTGTATCGCATTCTGAACATGAAAACGGCTTCTCCCCTGTGTGAATTCTCTCATGTACAACAAGATGTGATTTCCTACTAAAACATTTCCCACATTCTAAGCATGAAAATGGCTTCTCCCCTGTATGAAATCTCTCATGTAACACAAGATCTGATTTATGAATAAAACATTTCCCACATTCTGAACATGAAAACAGCTTATCCCCTGTGTGAGTTCTCTCATGTAAAACAAGATCTGATTTATGAATAAAACATTTTCCACATTCTGAACATGAAAATGGCCTCTCCCCTGTGTGAATTCTCTCATGTTTAAGAAGGCCAAATTTATTAGTAAAACATTTTCCACATTCTGAGCATGAAAATGGCTTCTCCCCTGTGTGAATTCTTGCATGTCTAACAAGCTTTGTTTTTTGAATAAAACATTTTCCACATTCAGCTCTGGCCCTGCCTCTCCGTCTGGCCCCACCACTGCCTCTTCCAACCTGTTCTGCTATAGGACTTGCCTCCGTCTCAGAAGCACTGTCTTCACCTGGCCTATCAACCCAGCTTAGGTCTGTCACCTCATCATCCACCGATCCCTCAGTCTGCTGCCCCCTCAGACTTCCTGTCCTGACAACAACTTCACCACTGTCTGACAACAGTGTCTCCTCATCGTCCAACACCTCTTTACACACTTCTTCCACTACGTCAATAATGTCATCATCACCCACAGCCTGCGACCATTGGAAAGAGCTCAGCAGCAACCTGAGAAGTGGTTTGTGACTCTGGGAAGGGTCCAGAAAACAGTTCCTCAGAGTATGCCGGTTCAAATTCCAAATTTTCCTGGGAGGGGGCTGACTGGGGGGAAGGAGGTTGAGGTGGAGGAGCTGGAGGAGTGCTCACTTGAGTAACGTGGGTGGACTGCGTGGACAAATGACTTAAAGCATTGTCTGCAATCCACAACATCACCTGGTCGCACTGTTGTGGCCTCAACAGTGCTCAACCACGAGTCCCAGTAAGTTGAGATATGAAGCCAGGGAGTGTAGCTCTGCGGCGTTCCCCTGCTCCCTCATCAGCAGGTAGTGTCTCACCCCGCCCAGGACCACGGCCTCTGACCCCTGCAGTAATTGGATGCCCACGCCCATGCCCTCATCCCCGTCCTCTACCTTTAGCCCTCAGTTTAACATTTTCCCAATAACAGTCTACAAAAAAACGATTAGATTACGCCACACGTGATGTACAGTACGCTTCACCGGCGCAGAGAGAATGTGGATTGGGATTTCTGGAGACCAGCTTGCTAAACAGTAGCAGGCACAACCGTTCAACTACAGTAGACAAAATTTGATTGCTATAACAGAGATTTCCCACCCCAAAAAAAATTAAAAGAGAAAAAACATTTTTTGTCTTTTCTTTTTTTTAACTTTTTTTTGTTTTTTTCTTTTACTTAATTATGAACGAAACACGCAGAAGCAATCAGAAAGCAAACTGAAATGCGGATTGCTGAATGTCCCGGTACTAATGTGAACGAAAAACCGTATTAGATTACGCCACACGTGATGTACAGTACGCTTCACCGGCAGAGAGAATGTGGATTGGGATTTCTGGAGACCAGCTGCTAAACAGTAGCAGGCAGACTAAGCTAGATGAAATTGATTTGTACCACTGACACACAAAAGGATTTTGTGCTGTGATTTCACTTTTGAAAAAAAAAAAATTGGCAGACTCTGCCTAATTCTATCAAACCCCCAATAAATTGTCCCACTTAGCTGTTTAAAATGGATATGTGTACTAATCCATCAAGTCTCCCTGCAAATTCGTCACAATAGGTACTAGCTGCACTACTAGTGCCAGCAAGCCCAGCCACAAGCAAATAAAAAAAAAATAATATATAAGTTATTGTAGCCCTAAGAAGGGCTGTTGGGTTCTTGTAGAATCACTCCTGCCTAACACTATTCTAATAGAACACCCTAACGCTTTCCCTGACCAGCAGCAGCTCTCTCCCTAGCGGCATCCAGACAGAGAATGATGCGAGCAGCGCGGGCAGGGCTAGTCTATCCAGGGTCACCTGATCTGGCCAGCCAACCACTGCTATCGACGTGTAGGGTACCACGTCATGCTGGGTGGAGTGCAGAGTCTCTGGCTTGTGATGGCTCTGTTTCTGGCCGCCCAAAATTTTCTCTAGCTGGCGAAATACCGCAAGCACCGCCGAGCAGTTGCGAGTACGCTAATGCTCGAACGAGCATCAAGCTCGGACCAGTATGATCGCTCATCTCTAACCACCCAGAGAGTTTGTTAACATTTTATCTTGTAGTATAGGGGGAATTTTAACCCCTTGTCACTGATGGTCTTTTTCCATATTACTTTCTATTTATCGCTACCCACTTTCAAAAATCAATAACTTTTTTTTTTTTCCATGTACAGAGCTGTATGAGGGCTTATTTTCTGCGTAACAAATTGTACTTCGTAGTTACGGTATTTTATATTCCATGCTGTGTACTGGGAAGTGAAAATACAATTTGAAATGCTGTACGCCATTTTCTTGCGGGCTCTCTTTTACGTCTATATCTGTAATATATTCTTTGGTTCCATATGATCACAGAGATACTAAATTTACATAGGTGTTATTATTAGGTTTTATTAGGTGTTAGTAGATTTTACCAAAAATTAAAACTTCTTGTACCAAATAAATGATTACTTTTACCATATTCTGACTGCAATAACTTTTTCATGCTTAGGAGTACAGAGTCGGCTAAAATGTCTTTTAATCCGGGATGGGCTAATGTTTTTATTGCTAAGATTTTCGGGGCATTGCGATTTTTGCAATAAGTATTTCTACATTTTTGTAGATTGGGAATTTTAGGGTGCGGTGATACGAAATATGTTCCACTTTTTTTATTATTTATTGTTTTATATGTGTTAGGGGCTTTTGATACATTTTAATAATTTTTATTTTTATTTTATGTGGTTTTTTTGCATTTTTTTTCTTTTAATACTATCATATGACCTAGTGATCATGTGATCACTGGTTCATACTAATGCACTGCAATAACCATGTTTTGAATGGCATTAGAAGTGTCAGCCGGTGCATCAACATAGGGGTTGGACCGAGCAGGCATGATGTGCCGACGGTAGACCTGGGGACCTTCATTAGGTCCCCGGCTGCCCGGATTTGAGGCAAGGAGGAGAGGGAGGGAACCCTACGCAGGTACATAGATCCCGAGGTCAGTGCATTGACTGCGGGATAGAACAGGTTAACAGCCGGATCGGAACTGACATATGAACCTATTTTGAACAATTGTGTCTTCTTTAAACAGAAATCCCACTGTAAGAACACAATGTCCTTACTAAGGTAAAACATCAGCTGCTCCTTTATCCGAAGCTCCTCCACATTTTTCTCGCCTATTCAGATTGTGTTAAATATTTGTACAAGTTCTCTAATTTAATGTGAAGTTTATTGGTTAATACATTTCATACAATTCATCATCAAACTCAATTACAAATGCAGATGTTTGATATAAATATGGCTTCTCCGCTTGTGGCTTCTCTCATATGTCAAAATTTGTTCATCAAAGTAAAATGTTTGTCACATTCTAAACATTAAAGGTGATGAGTGTAAACAGTTGTCTACAGGGGGAGGAGGAGAGAAAGGATGTGGGAGGTGATGGTCTGAGGATGAGTGTGGAGCGATGCTGAAGGAGGAGGGATGCAATCATGCAGATGACCATTTACATTTAAAGTGACCCCCCACGGGACTCAACAAAGGATTAACAAAACTAAACAGAGGTTTAACTAAAGGATTGTAAAGAAGTAAAACTGTTTAAGATTAAAACAAAAAATTATTTATATTGAGCATTACCAGCATCACCACTTCTGGAAAATGCCCTTCATGAAGACAGTTTCCGTATAAGATGCTTACTTTCTTGTATGAATATTCTGATGTTTGTACAGTTGTGATTTCTGAGCAAAACATTTGCCACAATGTGAACAAGAAATCGGTTTCTCCCCTGTGTGAATTCTCTGATGTACCACAAGGGCTGATTTTCCAATGAAACATTTGCCACATTCTGAACAAGAAAACGGTTTCTCCCCTGTGTGAATTCTCTGATGTACGACAAGGGCTGATTTTCCAATGAAACATTTGCCACATTCTGAACATGAAAACGGCTTCTCCCCTGTGTGAATTCTCTGATGTAATTTAAGTAAAGAATTATATGGAAAACAGTTACGCATTCTGAACATGAAAACGGCTTCTCCCCTGTGTGAATTCTCTCATGTACAACAAGATGTGATTTCCTACTAAAACATTTCCCACATTCTAAGCATGAAAATGGCTTCTCCCCTGTATGAAATCTCTCATGTAACACAAGATCTGATTTATGAATAAAACATTTGCCACATTCTGAACATGAAAACGGCTTATCTCCTGTGTGAGTTCTCTCATGTAAAACAAGATCTGATTTATGAATAAAACATTTGCCACATTCTGAACATGAAAACGGCCTCTCCCCTGTGTGAATTCTCTCATGTTTAAGAAGACCAAATTTATTAGTAAAACATTTTCCACATTCTGAGCATGAAAATGGCTTCTCTCCTGTGTGAATTCTCGCATGTCTAACAAGCTTTGTTTTTTGAATAAAACATTTTCCACATTCTGAACATGAAAATGGCTTCTCCCCTGTGTGAATTATTTTATGTTTAACAAGATATGACTTTTGAATGAAACATTTTCCACATTCTGAGCATGAAAATGGCTTCTCCCCTGTGTGAATAATGATACTAAAAAACATCTGATACAAGTAAGAGAGGAATTAAAAATATTGCCACAAAATGTCACCACTTTTATTTTGAATATGGGAATAAATGTAGTCGGGGATTAGCTAAAGCCCTACGCAATCAGAGGGCTACTACATATGTCCCCACTGTTAATGACTCCCAACGGAATAAGGTAAATCTCCCAGAGGAAGTGGCGGAAGCGTTTAGAGAATACTATGCCTCATTATATACAGTAGATGACTCTAATGCCAACATACTACGTCCAGATTTTAGGACACAAATTCAAGAGTACATAAGGAGGTCAGGATTACCTACTATATCAGAGGGGGAACTGGAAGACTTAGAGAGACCAATCACAAAAGAAGAACTAGAGACTGCAATCGGCAACAACCCATCTGGTAAGGCTCCAGGCCCAGACGGGTTTTTCTTAATTTATTATAAAAAATTGCTTGAGGAACTGAGCCCTCATTTGATTGAAGCCTTTAATTCAGTCACCACAGGTAGAAAACTACCTAATGACTCCCTTAGGGCATATATTACAGTCTTGCCTAAATCAGGCAAGGATCCCACGCAGTGTCCCAGCTACAGGCCAATTTCCCTGCTCAACATAGACACAAAATTTTGGCTGATAGATTGATGCCTCTTGCAGTTAAACTTATCCATTTAGACCAGACTGGATTTCTCAAAGGCCGTGAATCCAGAGATAATACAACAAAGGCCATCAACCTGATCCATTTTGCGCACATACATAAACAGGTGGTCGCACTATTGTCAACAGATGCAGAGAAAGCATTTGACAGGGTAAATTGGACATATGTGGCTGAGACACTGCGTGGAATAGGCTAGAAGCAGAATATGCTACAGTGGATCCTATCCCTATACTCTAACCCGACAGCAAAGGTGAAGGTCAATGGTATTTTATCAGGAGACCTACAGATAAGAAATGGGGTTAGACAGGGTTGTCCACTATCTCCCTTATACAGATAAGAAATGGGGTTAGACAGGGTTGTCCACTATCTCCCTTAATCTTTGTGTTGGCCCTAGAGCCATTTCTTAGGAGAATTAGAGCAGATCAGAACATTACAGGCATAGTATCTCAGGGAGAAGAAAATAAAATAGCAGCGTATGCAGATGACCTATTGTTCTTTGTGTCCAAACCCAGGATCTAAATCCCCAACATGATGGAACAACTAAAAGAATACCACCAAGTATCCAATTTCAAAATAAATTTTGCTAAATCTGAGGCATTAGCGGTAAACATCCCCCTTGAAGATCTAAGAGGGTTGGAGGAGTCGTTCCCCTTTAGATGGCCAAAAAGTGGACTCGCATACCTGGGAATTAAACTTACATCTAATCTAAGAGAGCTGTACAAAATGAACTACCTCCCAATGATTAATGCCATCAAATCAGACTGTGAAAAGTGGAATAAGGGTAGGTTCTCATGGTCAGGACGGTGTGCTATATTTAAAATGAATGTATTACCCAGGGTTCTATATATGTACCAAGCCCTTCCGATTAGTTTACCGGGAATTTTCTTCCAGCTAATAGCATCTATACAAAAAAAATTCATATGGGCAGGGAAAAAACCGAGATTAAAAAAAGAGATATTATATAGACCAAGGGACAAGGGAGGGCTGGCCCTACCTGATCTTAAATCGTACTATAGAGTGACCCACCTGGTCAGGGTAATAAGCTGGTGTAAAAACACTAAAAATAAATTATGGGTCATGTTGGAGCA
Organism: Engystomops pustulosus; assembly: GCA_019512145.1. Classification (NCBI taxonomy): domain Eukaryota; kingdom Metazoa; phylum Chordata; class Amphibia; order Anura; family Leptodactylidae; genus Engystomops; species Engystomops pustulosus. The sequence goes on along the minus strand of CM033648.1, from coordinate 91,284,995 downwards.
AAGTTTTTCAGCAGCATCTCTATCTAGTGTACCCTGGATTGAAAAAAAAATATACGACTCAACTATTAAAACATCCAACAATAGGGGCAACTTTAAGGGTGTGCTTATCCCCCCAGGTTAGGGGTAAGTTAATACCAACATATTCAGTTATGTACCCGGTCTTGAACAACCCAAAATTTCCACTTGGATTAGACGATACAGCTTTTAAGGAATGGAACTCGATGGGAGTAAATAGAGTGCAGCATTTTCGAAATGGTTTAAGATGGAAGGAACCAAACGAGAAGTAGAAGTCTGGGGGGTCAGAACATTAACACAGTGGAGAGCACTCTTTTTGCGTTCTTATCTGGACTCACTCCCACGACTAGAAAACTTTGAAAAGGAATGCTCTGACTTTGAAAAATTATGCTCAAGTATAGAACCAGTACAGCATCCCTTATCAAAAATTTATAATATACTACTTAAAGTAATGAACCATATACTCCCGGCATTTACAAGGAAATGGGAAAGGGAATTGCAAATTAATTTGTCGGTGGAACAATGGGGGCGTATTTTTGAGTTTACATATATATCCCTTACCAACTCTACATTCCAAGAAAGTAATTATAAATTAGTAGCTCAGTGGTATCAGACACCTAAAAAAATTCATGCTATATTTCCAGAAGCCAGTCCACAATGCTGGAGATGTGAATCGGAAGAGGGATCATATGTCCATATCTTTTGGTCTTGTTCTATATTATTACCATTTTGGAAAAAAGTACAGCACATAATTCAACAGAATCTAAATATTAACTTCCCATTCGAACCAGCCTTTGTTTTACTTCAACACAGCGAAATCCATAAACAGACATATATAAGATCTTTATTAAGATTCCTTTTGATAGCAGCGCGCACATGCATTCCAATCTTATGGAAACAAACACAAGCACCCTCAATATTCCTCTGGCTTTCGAGAGTGAATGATATTATGCATATGGAAGAAATTACTTTAGTTGTAAAAGGGGCAAAAGATAGATTCGATATTACATGGGATAGATGGATAGGGTTTAGAAATTCAGAGCAATACATTACCCTGATGGCAAGCGATACTGAATAGGGGCTGGGAAAAAGGGTAATGAGACTACTGCTAGAACATGGATGGGTTTAGAATGTAAAGAAAGAGAAGAAAAGGGAAGTAAAAAAAGAAAAGGAAAAAGGTAAATGTTGAAGATAGATGGGTCTGAGGAGGTAGTGGGAAGGGGGAGGGGAAACTCCTTCTTTTTCTTTGTATGGTTTTGTGTATGAATTGTAGTGTAGAGTTGCATTATTATGTTTATTGTATGTATTTAATTATCTATTTTTTTTTTGTTTTGTTTTTATGTCATGAGAATGAATGTATATACTTTTCTTAAAAATGTTAAATAAATGAAAATTTCAAAAAAAATTATAAAAACACATTTTCATCACTTTCTTGTGGGCTCAGTTTTTACGACTTTCACTTTGCGCTGCAAATCATACATCTACTTTATTCTTTAGTTCGATACAATTAAAGTGATATTTATACAGGTTTTATGGTGTTTAAATACATTTTTGAAAATTAAAAGAATGTGTACAAAAACAATTTATTTTCTGCATCTTCTGACTCTAATAACTTTCGGACTCTAATGATCACTTACTATAATATACAGCACTGCGTAAGATGTCTTTTTCTGCAAGATGAGCTGACGTTTTTATTGCTACCATGATGAGGACTGTACAACCTTTTGATCACTTTTTATTAATTTTTATTATGTAATGTAAAATGATGTAAAAGTGGCATTACTGACATTTGGACGCTATATTCTTCTATGGGGTTTACCGCCAAAAATAACAGTTTCTATACTTAGATTCGGCATTTTGGGACACGACAATACCTAACATGTTTGTGATTTTTATTATTTATTACATTTTATGATTAGAATTTTCAGGTTTTTATTTTTTAACATTTTTTACTATTTTTTAAACCCTCTCGATGACAACCCTAACAAATATGACAGCGCCCACCTACAGCCTCAGCAGCTCTGTCTCATGGGTGCACAGCACAGAGCGTTAACAGGTTTAATTTTTGCTCTCATTTGTGAATGTCACGGGCAGGGGTGAACCTAGCCTCTCTGCTGCCTGAGGCGAACTATAGAAAGACGCCCCCCTCCCCCTTGGTGCGATAATTATATGCTATGCTAAGTGCAAATACACAATAGGTAGCCAAACGCATAGTAACATTTGAACACGCATGCGTACTGATGCAACCAAAACGTCACATGTGAACGCACCCTCATGTGCTCCCTCAAAGTGATAGCAGCTTTTGGAGGGAGCCATGGGCAGGGGTCTTAAAGTGGCAGAGATACTCGGTGGTGTCCAGGAAGAGAGGTGACTTGGGTTTTGTAAGAGAAAGGAGGAAGCATTTTTTAGGGGGTGGTGGGCATTGCAGAGCTAAAGATATACCAAATAGGTGGCAAGATCTCTGTGCGGTGTAACTTAGAGACAGTATGGGGCATATTCAGAAGTGTTTGACCATGAAATACAAATAATGTGGCAGTTTTCTCACACCAGATACTCTGTGCAGGAAGCAGGAATGACTATATGGTAGCCATCTATAATGCTGTGTAGTTCCACAGGGACTTTTATTATCACATGAAGGAAGCCATGAAGGAAGCCAAGATGAAGGAAGCCCTGCTGCCTGCAGAGTGTTTGCTCCGGTAATGTCAACTAAATAAGCCCTAAGTGACAGCCAGGAGGAATACATTGTGGGGGACTATATTTAGTGGGTCACATTGGCCCAGATTTATTAAAGTGTTTGCGCCAGTTTTCTGTCTGACTTTGCATTATAAAGAACGTGCAAACTGCTTGCATGTGTATTTAGAAAGTGTCTGCACCAGTTTTGTGTTGTGGCCTTGCTATACCCAACGTAACACAATCTCTGCACATAGAAACGGATGTTCCGATGCTGAGTCGGACCATACGCCACATTTATCATGCAGTGTCCTACAGAAATGTGTTGCACGTTCTAGGTTAAAGGGGCACCAAAGAAAGTTGCTGCACTCTGTTGGAGCTGTGTATAGGGCGCCAGATTCATGGCGCACCCTGCACATTTTGGGGGACATCAATTATAGGCTGGCACTAAATGTACCAGCATATGATGCTGCTCTCGTTCCCCAATGCTTGCGGATCTATCAGGAGACTCCATAGCCCCATAGCTTGCACCGGAAGGGCACAGGCTATAGGCAGTGCGCAGACGAAAGCATCGCCCCTTGCAATCCCACTGCACGCTACTCTCGGCTCTGTGCCGGGAACGGCACAAGAATCCTGTACACCTGTTTTCAAGCATACAAGCTGTTATAAATATCCCCTTCACAGACAAAGTGCATCTAGTGCAGTTTGCACAGTTTTTGATAAATGTGGGCTAGTGGGTGAGATGTGCATTAACAGCAGGGCAAGAGTTAATATCAATCCCAGTTATTTTACTATATTTGTTGCCACACACCGCTACACATTTGTACCTGACCTCCCTGCCCCATGCACAGGGGCTGCAGCCTCTTATCTCCATAGTCTCCACCGCTCAGCACTGCTGATCGTCCATCAACTCCTGCTCCGTGTTCCCTGGCTTTGGTCTTGTCCGGTGAGGAGGAGGAGGGAGCTGTCATGCACTTTATCCAGCAGCAGTGAGAGACTAGCTCACCTCTGTAATACCCTGTCCCATCCATATATCTTGTGCAGACCAGATATCCTTGCCTGTCACACAAGACGGAGGTCATCACTGGGACTGTCAGATGCTGGAGCAGGGAATGGGTAAGTGCCACGGCCTGTGCACGCTGAGATCCTCTGCTTAGACAGACAGTACCTACAGCACAGGCACGCACACAATGAGGGTGATGGTCGCCGGGACTGCATCAGTCACAGGTCCGGCACTGCACTCAACAAGGTACAGTGTCACAGTGGCGCCGCTGCCTGAATGTGGTGTGAGAACTACTTGCAGTGGCATCGCCACTGTCTTATATTGCACCGTGCAAATCCTACAGTCAGATCATGGACATCTTCATATGGGGACGCCGATATGAAGATGCGACTGTGGCTCCACACTAATCACTTCAGTCTACTGCGCCCTTCTCCTCCTGACTGACTTCTAGCCAGGACATGCTGCATTCATAATTATTTTAACGTGGCATGTCCTTGCTTTACCAACCTCAATTTTCTGCATGATGTCGGCATGCCGCCCCCTTGTTTTCAACCAGGGGGCGCCGCCCAAGGCGAGATTCTCAACTTGCCTCATGGGTGGTGCGCTCCTGGTAACGGGTGCTCCCGGGACCCATATCTAGGGTTGCGGGCTCACCTGTGCCACCCTCTACACGCTTGCAAAGTTGCACCTGTGGAACAACCTGGTGGTACCACGCCGCAGCAAGTCCAACACGCTTTGTGGCATTCTCTGGTGAAAACCGGGTGCCACTTAGATTCCGGTCCCAGGTATTGGCATACATCATCGTCCGTGGTGATCCAGCAGGTCCACTACCCCTGAAGCCTGACAGTGAAATCTATTTTTGATATTTACACATCCCTTCTCCATGACGGATATAAATCTCTGGTGCCCACAATAAGCATCACATCTTTTCTTTTTCTTGTGATTCTCCTGTGATCTTGACTTGTGTTAAGATGTCTCAATGTTTTTGAATAATCTACGTTATGTTCTATAATTCTTTGAAAATTGGGAAATAATTGCAATAACAATAATCTTTTTTCTTTTGATCGAGTGTCTTTTGTGTTGTTAAATTTCTTCTTTATTTTCTAATAAAGTCTCTCTAGGAATATTTGCTATTTCCAATATTACTTTTCTTATGGGACTAAGTTCATTCCCTTTTTGGGAAAATTTAGTTTCTAATGAGTTTGCATCCCTTGCATATTGGCAAAACATCAGCTGCTCCTTTATCCGAACTCCTCCACATTTTTCTCTCTTATTCTGATTGTGTTATATAATTGTACAAGTTCTCTAATCCAATCTGAAGTTTATTGGTTATTGCATCTCATACAACTCAACATCAAACTCAATTACAAATGCAGATGTTCAATAAGAGCAAGACTTCTCCCCTTGTGGCTCCTCTAGTAGGTAAAAAAAAGGAAAATGCCACATTCTTAACATTAAAATGTTTTTTTTTTCTGTCTGAGAGACGTGTTTAGAGATGGGATTTCATTGCAAAACATTTGTCACATTGTTTACACAAACCGCTTCTCCCCTGTGTGAGTTCTCTCATGTTTAATAAGATCTGATTTCCTATTAAAACATTTTCCACATTATGAACATGAAAATGGCTTCTCCCCTGTGTGAATTCTCTCATGTACAACAAGATTTGATTTTTCAATAAAACATTTCCCACATTCTGAACATGAAAACGGTTTTTCCCCTGTGTGAATTCTCTCATGTTTAACAAGATCTGATTTCCTAATAAAACATTTTCCACATTCTGAACATGAAAATGGCTTCTCCCCTGTGTGAGTTCTCTCATGTTTAACAAGATCTGATTTCCTAATAAAACATTTTCCACATTCTGAACATGAAAATGGCTTCTCCCCTGTGTGAATTTTCTCATGTTTAACAAGATCTGATTTCTGACTAAAACATTTGCTACATTCTGAACATGAAAACGGCTTCTCCCCTGTGTGAATTCTCTCATGTACAACAAGATTTGATTTTTCAATAAAACATTTCCCACATTCTGAACATGAAAACGGTTTCTCCCCTGTGTGAATTCTCTCATGTACAACAAGATTTGATTTTTGAATAAAACATTTCCCACATTCTGAACATGAAAACGGTTTTTCCCCTGTGTGAATTCTCTCATGTTTAACAAGATGTGATTTATGAGTAAAACATTTTCCACATTCTGAACATGAAAACGGCTTCTCCCCTGTGTGATTTCTCTCATGTTTAACAAGATAGGATTTCTGACTAAAACATTTGTCACATTCTGAACATGAAAATGGCTTCTCTCCTGTGTGAATTCTCTTATGTTCAACAAGATTTGACTTTTGAGTAAAACATTTTCCACATTCTAAACATGAAAATGGCTTCTCCCCTGTGTGAATTCTCTGATGATTAACAAGAACTGATTTCTGACTAAAACATTTCCCACATTCTGAACATGAAAATGGCTTCTCCCCTGTGGAAATTTTAAGACGCCACAAAAATTTAGATAATTGATGTAATTAATGTGATCAGACACCAGTTTATTTTTTCTAATTTTAACAATGTATTTTTCATTGCATTTTTTGTTTTACTTTTTCCTTTAAAAAGGGTGATAATGTTTTATTTTAGATAGTAAACTCGGGAAAGAGTCTTTGCACTGCAAAGATTAAAGCTAAGATATGACAAATATATTGAAGAATTAAAAAGTCATACAAGAAATTAAACGTTTACACATTTTATAGTAAAATGTATCATAGTATGTACTTGGCTGTATAATACAGTTATAAAAAAGCAGGACTTGAAATACAAATGTTACTAACAAAGTTTACTATACAGCACCAAACTGATTTTGTGACTGGAAGAAATTCTAAAAATGTTTACTAAAATTATTTAAAAAATAAAAACATATCTCATATTGTGGTTGGACAAAAAGCACTGATTGATTAATATCTCTTTGCTCCATGAAAGCCATTTCCAGGACATGGCAGCCAATGCATTGAGACTCCTTGTCTGCATGGATTTGCATTCCTATTGTTCAGGATGTGGAATCAGTAGGGAATCACAGGGCAAACATTTCACCTAGTAAGATTGCAAATTGAAGTTACTAGTTCATCAGAAAGACACATCCTGGCGTTTCTTTGGTGGGAAGGGATAATAAACCCATAACAAAGAAGAACACTCATAACAAAACACTCTTAAACAATCAGCCTGGCTGATAAGGAAGTGGGACCAACACCCTTCATTTACATGGGGGAGGTTGTTGGGACAAGAGGGGGCAGACCAAGGGGTATAAGTGACCCAAGCAGGACTCACATGAGGAGAACTTCTTGGTGGAAGATCTTACTGGAGGAGCTTAGACTGAGAGACTAAGACACAGAATGGAGAGAGAGCAGGTCCAGATATGTGTGGAGGAGGGAGCCTGGGAAGGAGGACATGATGCTGGTGCCAGGGACCCCCAGAATGGTAAGTACTGACAGCCATTGTCTCCTAGAACTCTGTCCCATTCTTTCTGCCTATATCTATTTCACCCAAGTGGTAGATATGTAAATGTATAATATGTATCTATCCTATATGTGTATAGATGTATAGAGTACATGTCATGTCATGGATGCAAACATATATGTTTGTATTTCTGTATGTATGAATATATTCGTTACAATGTTGTATAGCAGCATATTCCTCTATGCTGTTCCATAATAACATAGGGTTAGGGCTGGTTTGAAAGCATTTTGATTGACATGTGCCCTTTGAAAAACATTTGCACAACACCTGTAAATGAGGACATAGTTATACGCACATACAGTGCAGCTGAATAATACTCTATGAAAAACATGTGGCACTTGTTACTGAACATCTGCTTTTCATTGTGTGTTCACATTTTGTAGTTAAATGCATCTCACCGGCATTGTGATCCGTTCTGATGTGTTTTTAGGGGCATTTTCTTAAATTAACCAATGAAAGTCATTAACAACAATGTGGGAAGTATAGGGGTGCTGGAATGTAGAGGTACAGGCAGGCAGATGTATGAGGGAGGAGGGATGTAGAGTTATGAGGATGCAGGAATCGAAGGGATAGGGGTGCAGGGGTATAAAATTAGGGGTGCAGCTATGTATAGGTATAAGGAAGAGTAAGAATGCAGAGGTATGCAGTGCAGGGATGCAGAAAAGTAGTGGTACAGGTAAATAGGGGGCAGGAGTATAGAGGTAAGGGTAAGGAATGTAAAGGTATGCAGATATGGTGGGGAATAGTAATGTCAGGTGCAGAGATGTAGGAACATAAAGTTTGAGATATGAACAAAAAAGTATCAATCATCTTTCATCTGGAAATTTGTGTTCAGTCCTGGTTTAGGATTTGATTGAGGGGGATATATCAGGTAGCTGAGTCTGTGTTTTTTTTTACAAAAGTAGCAAATTCTTCTGAAAACTGTATAAATGGAGTCTATTAGAGTTGTGACTTTTTTCTGTGATTTGTCTCAGATTTGTGGATTTCCATATGTCCACATCTGGAAATAAAAAATAGAAATATCAGGCACAACACTGAGAAACTCTGGAGTGGCACATTTGGTTGGCGAGATTTAATGAGAATTCACACAGGAGAGAAGCTGTTTATGTGTTCAGAATGTGGCAAATATCTGAAAGTGAAATCATAAATGATAAGAAATAAGACAATTTAGCAATGTGTAGACATTTAAAATATGTAATATTTTAAAATGTTATTATTAACTTGTTATTAATTTGCTGTGACTATCAGGTCCCTGGTGGTAACCTGTCCCTGGCGCATACCCACGCTGATCAAATTACTTGTTTCAGGGACAGGGATATGGCCCTTAGAGAGCTACGAAAGGGGAGAAGAAACGTCTATAATGGCTCTAAATTTCTGCATACAGATTTCTCAGGGATACCCTGATGAAAAGAGTTTAGGAACTAAAAAAAAACTGGCGTAAAAAGATCTTTCCCTACTCACTGAATTATCCCGCCAAGCTGGTTGTTTTTCAGGGGAAGACATTCTTCTCTCCTCACCTGAGGAAGGGTTCAACTGGATCGAAACCAAAGAATATAGGGCATATGACATGCTTACTAAGAATACACTAGAAGTGGCAGGGTTGGGGGGGGAGGGACCGTTTTGCGGGATGCCAGGGGGAGAAGATTATTCAGACGATGCTGTATAACGTAGGAGCTGGGTTGGGAAGTTGGAGGGGGGCACCTGCCGGGAATGGGGGTTCCTTTTTTTTTTTTTTTCTCTTTAAATGACATCCATAATTACAAGGAACATTGAGGATTAGGGGAAGGATAAAACGAGTATCGTTTTCGAGATTATTCAAAAACACCTCCCGGCAATAGATGTTTACAGAGACTCATCTCAGTAAAGACACAGTAAAACTATTGCAGAATCTGGCAGCAAGGGAATTCCTTCAATCTTCTCCACCATTTTCACAGGGAGTGAGTGTTTTTGTTCATAAATCAGTAAAATTCACAAGATTGCAAAACAAATTGACCCTGAAGGCGAGATATGTATCTTATGGTAAACTTAATGGGCTTGTATGTATCCTTGCCTTGTTACACCCCCCCCCCCCTTCTCCCTTCAGGTGCTGAAGGCATTGCTAGTTTTTAGAGATCAGAGGGATAGATACCCCTTTGGATCTCCGGGACTTTAACTGTGCCATGAACCCAGACCTTGATAGGGTGGGAAGTGGTAGGAGTGGTGGCTCGCGGTCTGTACTTCTCCCCTCCATAAGTTCTGTTGGAAACAGGCTTGGAGAAGTATGGGGGGAGAAATATGGGGACAGAAAAGTCTTCTCATGTTTTTCCCAGCTCCCTCAAAGTAATGTCCCGGATTGATCTTATTCTGGCCTAGACAACGCATTCCCCTATATAAAAAAAAGAGAGTATCAGGCTGCTAGCCATTCTGATCACTCACTACTGGTGCTGGGCTAATGTAGACAACGCGCACAGTGGGAAACCACCTAAGATAAACCCCCATTGGCTCCCCCTCTCTTGCGATGAGAGAGCTGAGAAGGAGATTCTGACCTTCTGGAAAGACAATTTTGGATCCTCCCATATTGGAGTTGTCTGGGATTCACTGAAGTACATATGCGATCGTGGGTGGCAGTCGGAGATCCGTACTAAAGAAAAAGGCCTTTCGCCATTTGCATAAAGCCATTTTCTGCTTAGAATGTGGGAAATGTTTAGTAGGAAATCAATCTTGTTGAACATGAGAAATTCACACAGGGGAGAGAAGCCGTTTTCATGTTCAAAATGCGATACATGTTTTCCATATAATTCTTTATAAATTACATCAGAGGAATTCACACAGGGAGAAGCCGTTTTTATGTTCAGAATGTGGCAAATGTTTATTTGAAATCAGCCCTTATGATACAAGAGAATTCACACAGGGGAGAGAAACCGTTTTCTTGTTCACATTGTGGAAATGTTTGCTCAGAAATCAAACAACTGTGCAAACATCAGAATATTCATACAAGAAAGTATTTTATAGGGAAACTGTCTTTAATGGGGGCATTTCCAGTAATGGAGGCTGGAAATGCTCAATGTGTAATAGTTTTTGGTTTATCCTTAAAGAGTTTACTCTTTACAATCCTTTCGTAATCCTCTGTTTAGTTTTGTTAATCCTTTGTTGAGTCCCGTGGGGGGGTACTTTAAATGTAAATGGTCATCTGCCTATGCATTCCCTGCTCCTCAGATCACTCCTCACTCCTCCTCACTCCTCCTAGACATCACCTCACATCTTCTCTCCTCCTCCCCTGTAGACAATGTTTACAATCATCACCTTAATTTTAGAATGTGACAAACGTTTTTACTTTGATGAACAACTTTTGACATATGAGAGAAGCCACAAGCGGAGAAGCCATTTTTATTAAAGATCTGCATTTGTATATTGTATTGTATTTGCAATTGTGTATTACAATAAACTTAACATTAAATTATAGAACTTGTACAATTATTACACATCAGAAAAGGAGAGAAAAATGTGGAGGAGTCGGATAAAGGATCAGCCATTGTTTTACTTAGTAAGGACATGGTATTATCAGGGGGTAACAATCGCGGTCGCAGGTCTGCCACCACGACCGGGCCCGGGGCTAGCAAGGGCCGCACCTGCCAGACGGCAGATCATGGGTCATAAGGAGGGGACAGATAATAATGTAGGTGTGCTGACACACCTGTAACTGATTACGGGAGCGCACAGGCAGGGGACAAAACGTGTGCGCTGTTGCAAGCACATTGTATGATGCAGGGAGCACCTACGGTATTACTAGTGTGATCTGGTATACATGAAAACGCAGGTGATGTGGTGCTCATAAGTGCCCCGCATCTACAGTGCACTGCGTGTATCTGCCTGCATGAGGAAGAAGCCGCGGAGAGACTAGTGACAGGAGAGACCGGGAGCTCCATGCCTGCTGGGAGTATTTAAAGTTGTTTTTGTTTAACATGACCCTCCTGAACACTGCTTTTATTAATTAGGGTGATAGAGCTGTGCTAGTGACCTCGCCTCTGGGAGGTGGGCAGGGGTCCAATGTTAAACTCTGACTTACAATTAGGGTGGGGCAGAGAGGGTTGCTGCTAACTCGTTAATATAATGGGGAAGCTGATATATTTGCATAATTGGGAGCTGATGAAATCACTGGATTATTTAGGGGTCCTCCCTGAATAATAAAGGCTGCTGAACTCACCTTAAATTAATAAAGTTGAAAGAAAAAAGTGGTCGTTAATCATAGATGGCAATGTTGGGCTCTAATGATAGAAAGATCAAGCCTTCTCAATTATTTAGAGATCCGTTCTGCCTGATTATTATGGTTGAGAATCTATTTCATGTTAGAATGTGGAAAATGTTTTACTTAAAAGCAAGTTCCCCACATCAGAGAATTCACACGTAGAAAAAGCAGTTTTCATGTTTAGAATGTGGTATAAATGTTTTGCTAAATTCAGGCTCATAAACATCAGAGATTCACACAGGGAAGAACCGTTTCATTTTCTCATGAGGGGTGAAGTTAATAAACTGGGGAAATGAGAGGTCCCTAAAATAATTTCATTCGGAAAATTTCTCTTGAAAATTTAGAGAATTGCTGTTCGATTTGTATCAATTGTAGTTAGTAACTAAGTGGGTAATAAGACCATGAGTTTAAAAAACAGAACATTTTGTAGTTTGAAAATAGCCATTTTTTTTTCAAAATGTTTGCCAATTCACCTTTTTTTCATAAATAAATTCAAAAAATGTCATCTCAAAATTTCCACTAACTTAAGCACAAATTTCATGGAAAAAACTACAACAACAATTGGGTAAGTTGAAGTTTTCTAAAGTTATAACCGGATAAAATGACTGCTAGTTTGAAAATAAGCCTTGGTCATCAAGGCGCAAATGAGTTGGTCACTAAGGGGTTAAAGGAATATGGAAAGAAAATGTAGTTAAAACAAGTAAAAAAGCTTTGTAGCTATGAATGGACGTGCACCATAGGGATAAGTACCAACCGACAACCCCTGTGGTACAATACAGCCCCACTCCTCCTGGAGCCCGGGCTCTGCCACCTATGTGCATGGTCGGATGTGAGAATATAGTGTATAGCGATATTATAGCCACATGTACATAATCAGATATTCTATAACAGAACAAGCTACCTGCCACTGAGGTTCTGGATGTTTGTAATTCTCATTATATTGTTATTTGTTATACATGTATTTAGTTACACCACATCGATACATGCAGTCTCAATGAGTTGTGCAAGTTATTAGACCTGCTTGCCTTGAATACCCGAGATACAAAATGTGCCAAAAATAGGTCTATGATGTAAATAAATGGTGATCGGGAAAACAGAGCAATGCACACATAGGACCTTTATGATAAGGCGAGATGTTGGAAAAACAAACTTTTTGTGGTGCAAAACCTTGTAAATTATAAATTCTTCTGCTTCATATGAGCCATTTCCAGGACAGGGCAGTCACATGGTCTCAGGTGTCGTGTATCTGCGTGGATTTGCATTCCCTATTGTTAGGAGTTGGAATCAGTAGAATGACAAAGAGAGGCATTTCACATGGTAAAGATTTGCAAATGAAGTTATCTAGTTTCATCAGAAAGACACATCCTGGCTCCTTTCGTGGTGGGAACTGATGATAAACCCATAAGAAAGGAGTCAGTGTCAAACAATTAGCCTGGGACCAACACCCGTCATTTACGGGGGAGGTGTGGAGACAGGAGGGGGCAGACCAAGGGGGTATAAGAGACCCAAAGCAGGACTCACATGAGGAGAACTTCGTGTGGAAGATCTTACTGGAGGAGCTTAGACTGAGAGCTGAGACACAGAATGGAGAGAGAAACAGGTCCAGATATGTGTGGAGGAGGGAGCCTGGGAGGAGGACATGACGCTGGGGCCAGGGACCCCCAGGATGGTGAGTACTGAGCCTTATTGCTTTCTAGAAATGATTTTTCCTCTGTCACATTAATTCTGCCTACATCACTACCACACAAATAAGGGGATTTATGTAGCTTCAAACGGAAAAAGGTGGGTTTTACTCTTCTTTCATTGCTGTGCCTCCTGCACCTAATTTATGCAGTTTGGGCACCACAATATGTTGTTTATCTGACACTCATGACTTGTTCTTTGGGCGCAAAAATGTGGCACCATTGTGAATCTGAGATATTTCCGTCTCTTCTATATTTGGACTTGTTTTGGGTACAATTTTGGCACAAAATTATAGCAGCTAAAGCTGGTCTAGGGAGGTCATACTGATTAGACTTGTGTTTGAAGGTTTGAGATATAGTACGGTTGTAGTCATCTACAGTGTGTGGTGCAAAGATGTAGATAAATTGAAATATAAAGCTTCAAATATGAACAAATAGAGGTCATTCATCTTTAGTCTGACAATTGTCTGTGTCTTTTTCTGTTTTATCCGGTTTTGTTTGTTTGATGTATCTTAGAGGGTGATATATCAGGCAGCTGAGTTTTTGTGAATTTTTTTTAAAGTTGCTAAAAAGTTCTTCTAAGTTTCTCTACGCCTACTCAGGACTGCAGTTTATTTGCCTCAAAGTTGCAACTTCTTACAGCGATTTGCACCATATTTGAGATCTCACATATTGCTGATGGACTAAAAAAAATTGTTGCTGTGGATTTGCTAGGATAGTGGATTGCTTTTTGGTGGCAAATATGCAAATGCATCCAAAAAAGTTGCAAATATAGGAGAGAATAAAAATAAAATCCTAAGATAAATGACCCCTAATGCGACAGATGTTTACTCTGTTTAATCTACGTTTTACTGAGAATTCACACAGGAGAGAAGCTGTTTTTGTGTGTCACAGTGGGACATCAGAAATGGTTAAAAAATAAAAAGTTGGCAATTATGCAAAAAATTTATGAATATATATCATTACAGATTTTATTAAATTTATTATGATCAACCTGTTATTCCCGGCAGATGACGTACTTGTGGCTCTGAGGAACATCTGATATCTTCAGATATTAAAGCTGATGATTGTGGGATACACAAGATACAGTATAGAAACACAACAGCAGAAAGGATCACCTCAGACCTTCATTGCACAACATCATCTGATCCAATTACATTGGGCATCATTGTGATACATCACAGACTAAAAGTCCAAAAAGAAGCCCCACAGAGAGCCGAGCATCTAAGAGCTGCAACCAGGAAGAATTTCATGTTCTGAATGTGACAAATGTTTTACTCTAAATGGAATCTCCCACACATCAGAAAATTCACACAGGGGGGAAGTCGTTTTCATGTCCAGAATGGGGAAATGTTTTCGTCAGAAATCAGATTGTTAAACATGAGAGAATTCAAAGGCTTCTCCCCTGTGTGAATTCTCTCATGTACAACAAGATTTGATTTTTCAATAAAACATTTCCCACATTCTGAACATGAAAACGGTTTTTCCCCTGTGTGAATTCTCTCATGTTTAACAAGATGTGATTTATGAGTAAAACATTTTCCACATTCTGAACATGAAAAAGGCTTCTCCCCTGTGTGAATTCTCTCATGTTTAACAAGATAGGATTTCTGACTAAAACATTTGTCACATTCTGAACATGAAAATGGCTTCTCCCCTGTGTGAATTCTCTCATGTTTAACAAGATCTGATTTCCTAATAAAACATTTTCCACATTCTGAACATGAAAATGGCTTCTCCCCTGTGTGAATTCTCTCATGTTTAACAAGATCTGATTTCTGACTAAAACATTTGCTACATTCTGCACATGAAAATGGCTTCTCCCCTGTGTGAATTCTCTCATGTACAACAAGATTTGATTTTCCACATTCTGAACATGAAAATGGCTTCTCCCCTGTGTGAATTCTCTCATGTTTAACAAGATCTGATTTCTGACTAAAACATTTCCCACATTCTGGACATGAAAACGACTTCCCCCCTGTGTGAATTTTCTGATGTGTGTGGAGATTCCATTTATGAGTAAAACATTTGTCACATTCAGAACATGAAAATGTCTTCCTGGTTGCAGCTCTTAGATGCTCGGCTTCTCTGTGGTGGCTTCTTTTTGGACTTTTAGTCTGTGATGTATCACAATAGATGCCCAATGTAATTGGATCAGATGATAGATTGTTGCAATGAAGGTCTGAGGGTGAATCCTTTCTGCTGTTGTGTTCTTTATATGTATCTTGTGTGATCCCACAATCATCAGCTTTAATATCTGAAGATATCAGATGTTCCTCTGAGCCACAAGTGACGTCATCTGCCGGGAATAACAGGTTGATCAATAATAAAGTTAATAAAATCTGTAATGATATAAATATTCATAAATTTTTTGCATAAATTGCCAACTTGTTTTATTTTTAACCATTTCTGATGTCCCACTGTGAACACAGAGAATGTTGGCGATACAGAGAGGGGACCTGTTCATTCTCGTCACTGTTCACGTGTAATGGGGCAGAAAAAAGGAAGTTGGAGGTGTTGGGGGAGGAGTGAAATGGGCAGTTCACCAGTGAGGGAGTGAATTTTTTTCGCGTCTGGGCCCTGGCGTCATATGTAGATTTCATGCTATGCTGCCTATCCGTGACCGCCTCGCGTTCAACATACTTTAATTCAGCACCGATTACTGGGTTATTCAACTCTCCTGGACCCCGTACAAGCAAATCTTTCCTTCTCATCCCTGGAGAGGAAGGAGTGTGAGAATGCATGAATACCACAGGCCCTGGTCACATCTGAAACAGTATTTCCCTTCTGACAGTGCTAGCGGCAGCGGGCGTACTTCTGCGGACAAGTAGCGAGGGAGAGTAGGCGACAGAGGCCTGTCAGCACTGGCAGGGGTATACGCTTTACGAAGGCCTTTGCCAACAAGACGACTGTCCACCTGTCCCCAGTCTCGGCATAGTAGGGCTGATCTTTATAGAAAGATGGTGAGGGAGTACTAGCTGACGCATACCATCATCCTAATATCAATACAGCTCCCTACAACTACTGGGTTTCAAAGCTGGACATGTGGCACGAACGGCGCTGTCGCCTTGGAGGTTCTGGCCTCCCTGCGCTGTGTGTTGTCCGAGCGGGTTTTCAGTGCAGCTGTTGGCATCATCCACCGCTCCGCCACGCCTGTCGACTACACCGCTGACAGCTGACGCTTATCAAATGAATAGCCTGGATTTCTCCGGATTTTCATTCTCCAACAGTGAAAGACTCAACCTAATAATGTATGCACTCCTCCTCCTCATTGTCCTCCTCTCCTCCTCTTGTACACTAAAGCAGGGAAACTGGCTATTTTTGCCGAGCCAACTGGCTCTAGCTATAGTACTCTATGTTTTAAATTTTTCTGGATGGCCACCTAACCCGTCCCACTCTGTTTTAAGCAATTTTTGGGAGGCCACATACAGGCACAAACTATTTAATTTTGTCTGGAGGACCCACCTACCGGCTCCTCTGGGGTTTGAAAACTTTTTGGACTGCCACATACAGGCCTCAATTTTATTTAATTTTTCTGGAGGACACTACCTGCTCCTCTTTGGTTTTGAAAAACTTTTTGGACTGCCACATACACACTCATTTATTAATTTTTCTGGAGGCCCACTACCTGCTCCTCTGGTTTGACAACTTTTTTTTGGACGGCCACATACAGGCACTATACAAATTAAATTGTCTCCATATCAGCCTCCACATGTCGTCTTATTAGCTGGGCTCACACTTTTTCTCCATTGCTACCTCCACACGTCATCCGCCATATCTGCCTCCAAAAGTCCGTTCATATAGCTCTGCCTCCATACATGGTCTCCTTATCAACGAACTTTGTCAGCATTTTGGGTTGTTTCAAATGTCTTCCACTTCAAACTTGTTAACTTTGTTGCCACCTGCTGTGTAATCCACAAATATACTGGCCAACTTTTATATTTAAATATTATTTTTCAGCGCTTCTTGCGCCCTCTGTTTACATTCCCCTCACCCTCCCCTCACACCCGCCAAATCCTAACTATAAAACGCTACTACACTTGATCTTATACAAAAGTCTTAGAAGTGCTGTTTGGGGGAGTGCCTAGAGAAAGGCTTGGATTGGCGAAAGCTCGCCTTGCGGCGAGTGCCAGCTCCATCTCAAGATCCAACTAACAGATTTTAACTGCAGCTACACCTTTTAATCCCTACTGTTCACTGCGCCATACATCGCCCTTATCAAACGAGCTGTTCGCAGATTTTCAGTGTTTCACCAGCATACATAGTGGCACTCGGCCCATCTGTCGCCGCCACGCTGGAGACCTGAAGTTGCAACAAGCAACGCAATTATGGATGCCCCCCTACTGGTCGGCTCTTACATGAACCAGTTCCGTACAAACTATTAACAAAATAGAACCACTATGCTTTCATTAGTCTAGGTGAAAAATTCAAACGACCCTGCCATGCTGAAAATTATAATTTTTTTCAAGTAAACGCTTTCTGGCCCCCATGCCCATTTTGGGTGGGGAGGACCGAGAGACAGGGGCTGGACGCAAAGCTCGCCTGGCAAGTGGACCGCGAGCTCCATCCCCAGATTAGGCAGGCCTCGAGGCATCCATGCATGCTGCCCCCTGCTTTTCCTGTCCATTTTGGGGCCTCCCTATCCTCCACAGACATCCACCAATTCTTCATTTCAACTCTCTAGACCCCAGCCAGCTGAGCACAAGAGGATATGCACACTCATCTCCTTACCAACGAGCTGTTGGTCAGGCAGAAGTTTCAGGTGTTTCATCAGATCACATAGTGGAACTCTCCCCATCTGTCCCGCCACATGCCTGGAGAACCTGAAGTTCCCATCATAGCAGCGCAATATGAATGCCCCCAACTGTCGCGCTTAATTCATGGAAGTTTGTCTCCATGGCTGCCTCCACATGTCGTTCCCCTTAGCAAAGATTGCTTTGTGTCAGGCTCATTTTCCGGGTGTTCACATCACAGATAACGTTATGGAACTTGGTTCACTATGTTGCCACCTCGCTTTTTTCGACTAAATATAACCGTCACCTTTTTGTTCCATAGGAATCATTTCACCTCCTTTGGTGAAACCTGATGTCCATTTAGGGTAGGTTCGTCAATGACACTCTCTAGCCTGGCACTTCTGCCTGCTTCCTCTGCAGCCGTCCCTTATATTGGGCATCAGGGTTCAATTATTGGATTTTTAGATGCTATCTAGCCTCATTTGGTCACTTCGTCATGGCCATATCTGTTGCCCATAATTTTGGCATAATGGTCGATGAAGCAGCCTCAGAGCAATCGCATGCATGCTGCCCCTGCTGTTTCCTGTCCCTGTCCCGTGGGTGTTCCCATCCTTTTCTTGAGGTTCCTCAGGTTTTCCAGCACTCGACATTGGGGAAAAGTTTCGTCTCGAATACGAGTACCCGACATTTTAGTGCTCGCTCATCTCTATTTATTAATTCCTTCCCACCAAAAAAGGCCAGGATGTTGTCTTTCTGATGAAACTAGATAATTCATTTGCAAATCTTTACCATGTGAAATGTCCGCTCTGTGATTCACTGCGATTCCACACTCCTGAACCAATAGGGAATGCAAATCACCTGCAGACAGGGCGTCTCCAATGTTCTGAGGACTCCTGGTCCGGGAATGCTTCATTGAGCAGAAGAATATCAACATCAAGTGCGTTTTTATGTCCAATCAAATATTGAGTGTATCTTTTATTTTTAAAAATAACTTTAAGTAAACATTTTTAGAATTTCTTTCCAGTCACAAAATCAGTATTGTGCTGTATAGTTAAACTTTGTTAGTAACATTTGCATTTCAAAGTGCTGCTTTTTTAAACTGTATTATAACAGTCATGTCATACATTTTTTACTTCGAAATATTGTAAAAGTTTTAATTTCTTATATGACTTTTCAATTCTTCACTACTATTGTCTACTCCTTGTATTGCTCTAAACATTGGCAAAGTTCCAAAGCTAGAGACTCTTTTTTCAACGTTTACATTATCGACAATAAAACATTATCACGCTTTTAAACAGTAAAAAGTAAAACAAAAATACATGCAAAATACATTTGTTTAATGTAAAACATGAAATTCCGGTGTCTGGTCACATAATTGCATCAATTATCTAAATTCGTGGCGTCTTTAAATTTAAGATGTATCTGAAATGCCCTAAAATAAAGGGACTTTTTTATTTCTTAACTTTTTATAACATAATTCCTTCATAACTATAGCATTTGAAGTTTGATAGCATATACACTTCTGATTTTTTTAAATTAATTAAATAAGGGTTTCCTGCACACAGCCTGTTATGAAACAAAATTATGGAAGCAAGCCGTATCGTTTAACTTTTCTAAGCGAAAATACATTCGCGTAAACAACGAAGAAAGAGGGAACAAAAATCTAGACAGAAGAGAAACAAAACAAAACAAAATTACTTTCCCAACTTATAAAAGCTGACAAGAAACTAGAAACTAAAGTGCCAACCCTGAGGAACAACTATGGTCTTGGTTGCAGGGAGATGCAGAATAAACCTGGGGTCATGGTGGAGGGAGATAGGGAATGACATGGGTCGCATGGTGGAGGGAGATAGTAGAAACTTGGGTCAGTGGGGTGAGACTGGTCAGTGGAGAATGAGGACAACCTGGGGTCATGGTGGAGGGAGATGAGAATAACCTGGGGTCATGTGGAGGAAATGACGGAATAACCTAACGGGGTCATGGTGGAGGGAGATGAGAATTAACCTGTGGTCATGGCGGAGGAGATGATGAATAAACCTGGGGTCATGGTGGCAGGGAGATGAGGAATAACCTGGGAGTGAGATTGGATATGGGTCAGGTGAGGAGATGAGGACACCCTGGGTTCATGGGGGAGGAGATTAGAATAACCTGGGTCCATGGGTGAGGGAGATGGAGGAATATTCCTGGGGTTCATGGTGGAGGGAATGAGGAATAACCTTTGTCATGGTGGAGAGGGAGATGAGGAATACCTGGGTCCATGGTGGGGGAGATGAGGATAACATGGGTCATGTGGACGGGATGAGACATAACATGGGTCTGGTGGAGGAGAGTGAGGAATATGTCTGGGTCATGTGGAGGAGAGAGGCATAAACCTGGGGTCATGTGGAGGGATAGAGGAATAAACTGGGGTCGATGGTGGAGGGAGTATGAGGAATAACCTGGGGTCACCTGTGTAGGGGTGAGGAATACCGGGGCTCATTGTGGGAGGGAGAATGAGAATAACCTGGGTATGGCGGAGGGAGATGGGAATAACCTGGGGTCATGGTGGAGGAGATAGGAATAACCTGGGGTCATGGTGAGGGAGATGAGGAACACCTGGGGTATGTGTGGAGGGAGATGAGGAATAACCTGGGGTCATGTGGGAGGGAGATAGAATATTCTGGGGTCATGGTGGAGGGAGATTAGGAATAACATGGGGTCTGGTGGAGGGAGATAGTAATAACCTGGGGTCATGGTGGAGGGAGAATGGCAGGAGTAACCTGGTGTCATGGTGGAGGGAAGAGGAATAACCTGGGTTCTGGTGGTGGAAAAGGGAATAACCGGTCATGGGATGATATGGGGAATAACATGGGGTCATGGTGGAGGGAGATAGAATAACCTGGTGTCATGGTGGAGGGAGATGAGGAATACACCTGGGGTCATGGTGGAGGGAATAAGGAATAACCGGGGTCATGGTGAGGGGATGAGAATAACCTGGGGTCTGTGTGAGGGAGTATGAGGAATATTCTTGGGTCATGGTGATGGAGATGGGATAACATGCGGTCAATGCGAGGAAGAATGAGGAATACATGGGGTCATGGTGAGAAGAGATGAGGATAACCTGGGGTCATGGTGGAGGGAGAATGAGGATAACCTGAGTCATGGTGAGGGAGATGAGGAATAACCTGGGGTCAGGTGGAGGGAGATGAGGAATAACATGGGGTCATGGTGGAGGGAGATGAGGAAAGGGTCAATCTGTTCAATGTTTCTTTTTAAATAAAGGAAAATCCCCTGACTGATGATATGAGGAAGAATAATGTGAATCCTCTAACGTCTTTTTTTGTTTTTGCCTTTCCATTTTTAACTCCCCACTTTTAAAAAGCAATTTTTATTTTTCCATGTAAAGAGTTGTGTGGCCGCTTGTTTTCTGCATAACAAATTGCACTTCATAGTGATGGTATTTAATATTCTATGCCATGTAGTGGGAAGTAGGAGAAAAATTCTGAATGCTGTGAAAATGATGAAAAACCGCATTTGCGCCATTTTCTTGTGGGCTTGTATTTTACGGCTTTTACTGTCTGCCCCAAATGACAGGTCCACTTCATTATGTGGGTCAGTACGATCACTGAGACAAGGTTTTATAATGTTTTCATACATGTACAAAAATTTAAACCTCTTTTACAAAAAAAAATTCTTCATTTTGCCGTTTTCTGGCGCTAATAACTTTTTCGTACTTGGGTGTACAGAGCTGTGGGTGGTGTCATTTTTTTGTGACTTTTGATGAAATTTTCAATGCTTTTAATTTTTAGGACGGTGCAACCTTTTGATCACTTTTTATAGAATTTTTCCGTGTACAGAGCTGTGTGAGGGCTTATTTTCTAAGTAAAAAATTGTACTTATCAGTAATGCAGTGAAATTGGCAAAAACACATTTTCATCACTTTCTTGTGGGCTCAGTTTTTACGACTTTCACTTTGCGCTGCAAATCATACATCTACTTTATTCTTTAGTTCGATACAATTAAAGTGATATAATATCTATACAGGTTTTATGGTGTTTAAAGGACACCTGTCATCAGGTCTCTGCCACTTGTCCTGTCACCTCTACCTGTTGGAGCAGCTCACAAGGATCCATCCCAGCCTTTATCTAGTTATTTCATACATTATTCATTGTAAAATCATCTATTCTTTATTATGTAAAAGAGGGTCACATGGTCAGAGGCAGTGATGTCACCCCTGTTACCCCCTCCCTCTCCTCCCCCTGCTCATGTCTGTGTGATAATGTATGTAAAGCTGGCTAGTGTGTGTGCTGCATCTGCTGACATGCTGCATCCTCCTAATACACAGGTGGAGACACAGACATCAGCTACACAAGTACCTGACATGTTCTGCTGTAACTGGCTGCCGGAGCTGCTGTATCTCTCCTAAACACACACACAGGCTCAGGGGGCGTGGCCACCAGCACCAAGCACATCATTATACAGCCTCACATCATTATCAGGCTGTCAGTCAAGCACTGGGGTGTGGCGTGCCTCCCACTCATGAATAGAGTGGACAGCTTGAATATGCTATCTTCATTGGACATTTCACGGTCATTTGCATACCTTTTAGGACCTCATTGCTTAGGTTTGCAGGCATGTAGAGGACAAATGAAGGGATAAGGGCATGCTCTCTAATGGCAGTTTATGAAAATATATTTAGTTTAGGGGGGTTATTTTGCATGACGGGTTCTCTTTAAATACATTTTTGAAAATTAAAAGAATGTGTACAAAAACAATTTATTTTCGCCATCTTCTGACTCTAATAACTTTCGGACTCTAATGATCACTTACTATGATGATACAGAACTGCGTAAGATGTCTTTTTTCTGCAAGATGAGTCTGACGTTTTTATTGCTACCATGATGAGGACTGTACAACCTTTGATCACTTTTTTAATTTTTTTTTATGTAAGTGAAATGTGTAAAAGTGGCATTACTGACATTTGACGCTATATTCTCTATGGGTTTACCGCCAAAAATAACAGTTTCTATACTTGATAGATCGGCATTTTGGGACACGACAATACCTAACATGTTTGTGATTTTTATTATTTATTACATCTTATGATTAGAATTTTCAGGTTTTATTACATTTTTTTACATTTTTTACTATTTTTTAAACCCTCTCGATGACAACCCTTACAAGACAGCGCCCACATACAGCCTCAGCAGCTCTGCCTCATGGGTGCACAGCACAGAGATTAACAGGTTTAATTTTTTGCTCCATTGTGAATGTCACGGGCAGGGGTGAACCTAGCCTCTCTGCTGCCTGAGGGAACTATAGAAAAGGCGCCCCCTCCCCCTTGGTGCGATAATTATATGCTTATGCTAAGTGCAAATACACAATAGGTAGCCAAACGCATAGTAACATTTGAACACGCATGCGTACTGATGCAACCAAAACGTGCACATGTGAACGCACCCTCATGTGCTCCCTCAAAGTGATAGCAGCTTTTGGAGGGAGCCATGGGCAGGGTCTTAAAGTGGCAGAGATACTCGGTGGGTGTTCCAGGAAGAGAGGTGACTTGGGTTTTGTAAGAGAAAGAGAGGAAGGATTTTTTGGGGGGTGGTGGGCATTGCAGAGCTAAATATATACCAATAGGTGGCAAGATCTCTGTGCGGTGTAACTTAGAGACAGTATGGGGCATATTCAGAAGTGTTTGACTATGAAATATGATAATGTGGCAGTTTTCTCCACCATGATTACTGTGCAGGAAGCAGGAATGACTATATGGTACCACTATAATGCTGTTCGGTTCCACAGGGACTTTTATTATCACATGAAAGCCAAAGATCAGTGAAGCCCTGCTGACTGCAGAGTATTGCTCCTGTAATGTCAACTAAAAAAGCCCTAAGTGACAGCCAGGAGGAATACATTGTGGGGACTATATTTAGGGTCACATTGGCCCAGATTTATTAAAGTGTTTGCGCCAGTTTTCTGTCTGACTTTGCATTATAAAGAACGTGCAAACTGCTTGCATGTGTATTTAGAAAGTGTCTGCACCAGTTTGTGGTTGTGGCCTTGTATAATACCAACCAACACAATCTCTGCACATAGAGCGGATGTTCCGATGCTGAGTCGGACATACGCCACTTTATCATGCAGTGTCCTACAGAAATGTGTTGCACGTTCTAGGTTAAAGGGCACCAAAGAAAGTTGCTGACTCTGTTGGAGCTGTGTATAGGGCGCCAGATTCATGGCGCACCCTGCACATTTGGGGACATCAATTATAGGCTGGCACTAAATGTACCAGCATATGATGCTGCTCTCGTTCCCCAATGCTTGCGATCTTCAGGAGACTCCATAGCCCCATAGCTTGCACCGGAAGGGCAGGCAGGCTATAGGCAGTGCGCAGACAAAGCATCGCCCCTTGCAATCCCACTGCACGTACTACTCCGGCTCTGTGCCGGGACGGCACAAGAATCCTGTACACCTGTTTTCAACATACAAGCTGTTATAAATATCCCCTTCACAGACAAAGTGCATCTAGTGCAGTTTGCACAGTTTTTGATAAATGTGGGCTAGTGGGGAGATGTGCTTAACAGCAGGCAAGAGTTAATATCAATCCCAGTTATTTTACTATATTTGTTGCCACACACCGCTACACATTGTACCTGACCTACCTGCCCCATGCACAGGGGCTGCAGCCTCTTATCTCCATAGTCTCCACCGCTCAGCACTGCTGATCGTCCATCAACTCCTGCTCCGTGTTCCTGCTTTGTTTGTCCTTGAGGAGGAGGAGGGGCTGTCATGCACTTTATCCAGCAGCAGTGAGAGACTAGCTCACTCTGTAATACCCTGTCCCATCCATATATCTTGTGCAGACCAGATATCCTTCCTGTCCCAAGACGAGGTCATCACTGGGACTGTCAGATGCTGGAGCAGGATGGGTAAGTGCCCGCGCTGTGCACGCTGAAGATCCTCTGCTTAGACAGACAGTACCTACAGCACAGGCACGCACCGAATGAGGGTGATGGTCGCGGGACTGCATCAGTCACATGGCCGGCACTGCACTACAAGGTACAGTGTCACAGTGGCGCCGCTGCCTGAATGTGGTGGAGAACTACTTCAGTGGCATCGCCACTCTATATTGCACCGTGCAAAATCCTACAGTCCATCATGGACATCTTCATATGGGGACGCCGATATGAAGATGCGACTGTGCCCCACTAATCACTTTCAGTCTACTGCGCCCTTCTCCTCCTGACTGACTTCTAGCCAGGACGCTGCATTCATAATTATTTTAACGTGGCATGTCCTTGCTTTACCAACCTCAATTTTCTGCATGATGTCGCATGCCGCCCCCTGTTTCAACCAGGGGGCGCCGCCCAAGGGAGATTCTCAACTTGCCTCATGGGTGGTGCGGCTCCTGGTAACGGGTGCTCCGGGACCCATATCTAGGGTTGCGGGCTCACCTGTGCCACCTCTACACGCTTGCAAAGTTGCACCTGTGGAACAACCTGTGGTACCACGCCGCAGCAAGTCCAACCGCTTTGTGGCATTCTCTGGTGAAAACCGGGTGCCACTTAGATTCCGTCCCAGGTATTGGCATACATCATCGTCCGTGGTGATCCAGCAGGTCCACTACCCCTGAAGCCTGACAGTGAAATCTATTTTTGATATTTACACATCCCTTCTCCATGACGGATATAAATCTCTGGTGCCCACAATAAGCATCACATCTTTTCTTTTTCTTGTGATTCTCCGTGATCTTGACTTGTGTTAAGATGTCTCAAGTTTTTGAATAATCTACGTTATGTTCTATAATTCTTGAAAATTGGGAAATAATTGCAAAACAATAATCTTTTTTCTTTTGATCGAGTTCTTTGTGTTGTTAAATTTCTTCTTTATTTCTAATAAAGTCTCTCTAGGATATTTGCTATTTCCAATATTACTTTTCTTATGGGACTAAGTTCATCCCTTTTTGGGAAATTTAGTTTCTAATGAGTTTGCATCCCTTGCATATTGGCAAACAATCAGCTGCTCCTTTATCCGAGCTCCTCCCAATTTTTCTCTCTTATTCTGATTGTGTTATATATTGTACAAGTTCTCTAATCCAATCTGAAGTTTATTGGTTATGGCACCTCATACAACCAACATCAACTCAATTACAAATGCAGAGTTCAATAAGAGAAGACTCTCCCTTGTGGCTCCTCTAGTAGGTAAAAAAAAGGAAAATGCCACATTCTTAACATAAATGTTTTTTTTTTTCTGTCTGAGAGACGTCTTTAGAGATGGGATTCATTGCAAAACATTTGTCACATTGTTTACACAAACCGCTTCTCCCCTGTGTGAGTTCTCCATGTTAATAAGATCTGATTTCCTATTAAAACATTTTCCACATTATGAACATGAAAATGGCTTCTCCCTGTGTGAATTCTCTCATGTACAACAAGATTTGATTTTTCAATAAAACATTTCCCACATTCTGAACATGAAAACGGTTTTTTCCCTGTGTGAATTCTCCATGTTTAACAAGATCTGATTTCTAATAAAACATTTTCCACATTCTGAACATGAAAAGGCTTCTCCCCTGTGTGATTCTCTCATGTTTAACAAGATCTGATTTCCTAATAACATTTTCACATTCTGAACATGAAAATGGCTTCTCCCTGTGTGAATTTTCTCATGTTTAACAAGATCTGATTTCTGACTAAAACATTTGCTAACATTCTGAACATGAAAACGGCTTCTCTCCCTGTGTGAATTCTCTCATGTACAACATATTTTGATTTTTCATAAAAACATTTCCCACATTCTGAACATAGAAAACGGTTTCTTCCCCTGTGTGAATTCTCTCATGTACAACAGATATTGATTTTTGAATAAAACATTTCCCACATTCTGAACATGAAAACGGTTTTTCCCCCTGTGTGAATTCTCTCATGTTTAACAAGTGTGATTTATGAGTAAAACTTTTCCACATTCTGAACATGAAACGCTTCTCCCCTGTGTGATTTCTCTCATGTTTAACAAGATAGGATTTCTGACTAAAACATTTGTCACATTCTGAACATGAAAATGGCTTCTCTCCTGTGTGAATTCACCCCTATGTCAACAAGATTTGACTTTTGAGTAAAACATTTTCCACATTCTAAACATGAAATTGGCTTCTCCCCTGTGTGAATTCTCTGATGATTAACAAGAGCTGATTTCTGACTAAAACATTTCCCACATTCTGAACATGAAAATGGCTTCTCCCCTGTGTGAATTCTCTCATGTTTAACAAGATCTGATTTCTGACGAAAACATTTGCCACATTCTGGACATGAAAACGACTTCTCCCCTGTGTGAATTTTCTGATGTGTGAGGAGATTCCATTTAAGAGTAAAACATTTGTCACATTCAGAACATGAAAATGTCTTCCTGTTTGCAGCTCTTAGATGCTCGGCTGCTCTGTGGTGGCTCCTTTTTGGACTTTTAGTCTGTGATGTATCACAATAGATGCCCAATGTAATTGGATCAGATGATAGATTGTTGCAATGAAGGTCTGAGGGTAAATCCTTTCTGCTGTTGTTTTCTATATATGTATCTTGTGTGATCCCACATTCATCAGCTTTAATATCGGAATATAGCAGATGTTCCTCTGAGCCACAAGTAACGTCATCTGCCGGGAATAACAAGTTGATCAATAACAAAGTTAATAAAATCTGTAATGATATAAATATTCATAAATTTTTTGCATAAATTGGCAACTTTTTTTTATTTTTAACCATTTCTGATGTCCCACTGTGAACACAAAAACAGCTTCTCTCCTGTGTGAATTCTCAGTAAAACGTAGATTAAAACAGAGTAAAACATCTGTCGCATTAGGGGTCATTTATCTTAGGATTTTATTTTTATTCTCTCCTATATTTGCAACTTTTTTGGAAGCATTTGCATATTTGCACCAAAATAAGCAACTCCACTCGCCTAGCAAAGTCCACAGCAACAAATTTTTTTTAGTCCACAGCATATGGAAGATCTCAAATATGGTGCAAATCGCTGTAAGAAGTTGCAACTTTGAGGCATATAAATTGCAGTCCTGAGTAGGCGTAGGAAGAAGCTTAGAAGCAACTTTTTAGCAACTTTAAAAAAAATTCACAAAAACTCAGCTGCCTGATATATCACCCTCTAAGATACATCAAACAAATCCAAAACCAGGATAAAACAGAAAAAGACACAGACAATTGTCCAGACTAAAGATGAATGACCTCTATTTTGTTCATATTTGAAGCTTTATATTTCAATTTATCTACATCTTTGCACCCTACACCTGTAGATGACTACAACCGTACATATCTACAAACACTTCAAACACAAGTCTAATCAGTATGACCTCCCTAGACCAGCTTTTAGCTGCTATAATTTTGTGCCGAAAATTGTACCCAAAAACAAGTCGCAAATATAGAAGAGACGGAAATATCTCAGATTCACAAGTGGTGCCACAATTTTGCGCCCCAAAAAAGAACAAGTCATGAGTGTCAGATAAACACCAATATTGTGGTGCCCAAACTGCATAAATTAGGTGCAGGAGGCACAGCAATGAAAGAAGAGTAAACACCACCATTTTTATGTTTGAAAGGCTACATAAATGCCCCTTATTTTGTGGAAGTGGATATAGGCAGAATTAATGTGACAGAGGAAAAATCAGTTCTAGAAAGCAATAAAGGCTCAGTACTCACCATCCTGGGGGTCCTTGGCACCAGCGTCATGTCCTTCTTCCCAGGCTCCCTCCTCCACACATATCTGGACCTGCTCTCTCTCCATTCTGTGTCTCAGTCTCTCAGTGTAAGCTCCTCCAGTAAGATCTTCCACCAAGAAGTTCTCCTCATGTGAGTCCTGCTTGGGTCTCTTATACCCCTTGGTCTGCCCCCTCCTGTCTCCACAACCTCCCCCATGTAAATGAAGGGTGTTGGTGCCACTTCCTTATCAGCCAGGCTGATTGTTTAAGAGTGTTTTGCTTTTAGTGTTCTCCTTTGTTATGGGTTTATCATCCCTTCCCACCAAAGAAAGGCCAGGATGTGTCTGTCTGATGAAACTAGATAACTTCATTTGCAAATCTTTACCATGTGAAATACCTCTTTGTGATTCTCTACTGATTCCACATCCTGAACAATAGGGAATGCAAATCCACGCAGATACGACGACACCCGATGACCATGTGACTGCCCTGTCCTGGAAATGGCTTCATGAAGCAGAAGAATATCATAATTTACAAGGTTTTGCACCACAAAAAGTTTGTTTTTCCAAACATCTCGCCTTATCATATAAGGTCCTATTGTGTGCATTGCCTCTGTTTCCAGGGTCACCATTTATTTACATCATAGACCTATGTTTTTGGCACATTTTGTATCTCAGGTTTATTCAAGGCAAAGCAGGTCTAATAACTTGCACAACTCATTCAGACGCATGTATCAGGTGTGTAACTAAATTACATGTATAACAAATTACAATAATAATGAGAATTATAATATCAAAATAAATACATTGTCATTGATTTCTACAACATATTGTGGAGCAAAAGTAACTGCATTTACTGATGAATAGATGTGATTTGGTCTCTAGACTTGCTCAGTGATTTCTCACATTGTTGGAGCATCTGGGGCAGCAGCCCGGCCCAATACATCCAGAACCTCAGGTGGCAGGTAGCTTGTTCTTTTAGAAGTATCTGATTATGTACATGTGTCTAGTATCGCTATAATACTTATTCCACATCCAGACCATGCACATAGGTGGCAGAGCCCGGGCTCCTAGGAGGAGTGGGGCTGATTGTACCACTGGGGAGGTTGTCAGTCGGTACTTATCCCTGTGCTGCACGTTCATTCAAAGCTCCATAGCTTTTTACTTGTTTTTAATGACTTTTTGGCTTTTGTTTTCTTTCACATTTTTCCTTTAAATTGCATTTGTTCTATTGATGTAATTCCTGAAGACTGTGCATATAATATTTATTAACCCCTTTGTGTTGCAGCGTTTTTTGTTCATTTCTCACTCTACACCTTCAGAAATCTAAAACTTTTTAATTTATCCGTGTACAGAGCTGTGTGAGGGCTTATTATCTACATAACAACTTTTACATATTAGTAATGCACCGAAATTGGCAAAAAACACCTTTTCATCACTTTCTTGTGGGCTCAGTTTTTACGACTTTCACTCTGCACAAATGATACATCTGTTTTATTCTTTAGTTTGGTGCAACCAAAGTGATATCACAGTTATACAGGTTTTATGGTGTTTAAATACATTTTTGAAAATTAAAATAATATGTACAAAAAAATGTATTTTAGTTGTACAAAAATGTAGTTTCGCCGTCTTCTGACTCTAATGACTTTTACATACTACGATGTACAGATCTGCGTAAGATTTTCTGCATGATGAGCTGACGTTATCATTGCTACCAGGGTGAGGACTGCGCGACCTTTTGATCACTTTTTATTGATTTTTTATGCGATTTAAAATTGTGTTAAAGTGGCGTTACAGACATTCGGGCGCTATTTTCCGTTATGTGGTCCATCACTGGAAATAATCATTTCTATATTTTGATAGATCAGCATTTTGGGACATGACGATGCCTAACATGTTTGTGATTTTTACTGTTTATTATGTTTTATTTATTTATTTTTTTTACAATTTTTAGATCCTTTCGGGTACTTTAACCGTAGATCGTCTGATCATTCCTACTATATACTGCATATTACTGTATAGCAGTTTAGGCATTTGTACACAGCATTTATTACAATGAGCCACTGTCCTATTGTAAGGAATCTGCAATACTGCCTCAGAACTAACAAAGACAATGGATCCCTGATGACATCACAGAGAGCGACGATCATAACAAACATGGCGGCACCCACATACAACCCCAGCAGCTCTGCCTCGTGCATGTACAGTACAGAGCCTGAAGAGGTTTATAAAGAGTTTTCATTTTTGTATTCAATCTAATTTGTGAAATCTACTTTTTGATATTTACACATCCCTTCTCCATGACGCATATACATCTGTGGTGTCCACAATAAGCATCACATCTTATCTTTTTTCTTGTGATTCTCCTGTGATCTTGACTTGTGATAAGATGTCTCAATGTTTTTGTTCCATAACTGTAATAACAATAATCCTTCTCCTGATCGAGTGTCTTTTGTTTTGTTGAATTTCTTCTTTATTTTCTAATAGAGTCTCTCTAGGAATATTTGCTATTTCCAATATTACTTTTCTTATGGAGTAGGCGTAGGAAGAAGCTTAGAAGCAACTTTTTAGCAACTTTAAAGCTGCCTGATATATTACCCTCTAAGATACATCAAACAAATCCAAAACCAGGATAAAACAGAAAAAGACACAGACAATTGTCCAGACTAAAGATGAATGACCTCTATTTTGTTCATATTTGAAGCTTTATATTTCAATTTATCTACATCTTTGCACCCTACACCTGTAGATGACTACAACCGTACATATCTACAAACACTTCAAACACAAGTCTAATCAGTATGACCTCCCTAGACCAGCTTTTAGCTGCTATAATTTTGTGCCGAAAATTGTACCCAAAAACAAGTCGCAAATATAGAAGAGACGGAAATATCTCAGATTCACAAGTGGTGCCACAATTTTGCGCCCCAAAAAAGAACAAGTCATGAGTGTCAGATAAACACCAATATTGTGGTGCCCAAACTGCATAAATTAGGTGCAGGAGGCACAGCAATGAAAGAAGAGTAAACACCACCATTTTTCCGTTTGAAAGGCTACATAAATGCCCCTTATTTTGTGGTAGTGGATGTAGGCAGAATTAATGTGACAGAGGAAAAATCATTTCTAGAAAGCAATGAAGGCTCAGTACTCACCATCCTGGGGGTCCCTGGCACCAGCGTCATGTCCTCCTGCCCAGGCTCCCTCCTCCACACATATCTGGACCTGTTCTCTCTCCATTCTGTGTCTCAGTCTCTCAGTCTAAGCTCCTCCAGTAAGATCTTCCACCAAGAAGTTCTCCTCATGTGAGTCCTGCTTGGGTCTCTTATACCCCTTGGTCTGCCCCCTCTTGTCTCCACAACCTCCCCCATGTAAATGAAGGGTGTTGGTCCCAGGCTAATTGTTTATGACACTCCTTTCTTATGGGTTTATCATCAGTTCCCACCACAGAAAGGAGGCCAGGATGTGTCTTTCTGATGAAACTAGATAACTTCATTTGCAAATCTTTACCATGTGAAATGCCTCTCTGTGATTCCCTACTGATTCCACATCCTGAACAATAGGGAATGCAAATCCACGCAGATACGACGACACCTGATGACCATGTGACTGCCCTGTCCTGGAAATGGCTTCATGAAGCAGAAGAATTTCATAATTTACAAGGTTTTGCACCACAAAAAGTTTGTTTTTCCAAACATCTCGCCTT
Organism: Engystomops pustulosus; assembly: GCA_019512145.1. NCBI lineage: Eukaryota > Metazoa > Chordata > Amphibia > Anura > Leptodactylidae > Engystomops > Engystomops pustulosus. The sequence goes on along the minus strand of CM033648.1, from coordinate 91,252,783 downwards.
ATCATATAAGGTCCTATTGTGTGCATTGCCTCTGTATCCAGGGTCACCATTTATGTACATCATAGACCTATGTTTTTGGCACATTTTGTATCTCAGGTTTATTCAAGGCAAAGCAGGTCTAATAACTTACACAACTCATTCAGACGCATGTATCAGGTGTGTAACTAAATTACATGTATAACAAATAACAATAATAATGAGAATTACAATAAAGAAATAAAAACATTGTCATTGATTTCTACAACATATTGTGGAGCAAAAGTAACTACACTTTACTGATTAATAGATGTGATTTGGTCTGTACAATCTTCACTTGCTGAGTGATTTCTCACATTGTTGGAGTATCCGGGGCAGCAGCCCGGCCCAATACATCCAGAACATGAGGTGGCAGGTAGCTTGTTCTTTTAGAAGCATCTGATTATGTACATGTGGCTATAATATCGCTATAATACTTATTCTACATCCCGACCATGCACATAGGTGGCAGAGCCCGGGCTCCTAGGAGGAGTGGGGCTGATTGTACCACAGGGGTGGTTGTCGGTTGGTACTTATCCCTATGGTGCACGTCCATTCATAGCTACAAAGCTTTTTACTTGTTTTTAACTACATTTTCTTCTCCATTATTCCTTTAACCCCTTAGTGACCAAGCTCATTTGCGGCCTTGATGACCAAGGCTTATTTTTCAAAACTAGCAGGTGTCAGTTTATCCGGTTATAACTTTAGAAAACTTCAACTTACCCAATTGTTGTTGAGTTAGTTTTTCCATGAAATTTTGTGCTTTAAGTTAGTGGGAAATTTTGAGATGACATTTTTTGAATTTATTTATGAAAAAAAAGGTGAATTTGGCAAACATTTTGAAAAAAAAATGGCTATTTTCAAACTACAAAATGTTCTGTTTTTTAAACTCATGGTCTTATTACCCACATTAGTTACTAACTAACTAATGATACAAATCGAACAGCATTCTCTAAAATTTTCAAGAAAATTTTAGAATAAATTATTTTAGGGACCTCTCATTTCCCCAGTTCTATTAACTTCACCCCTCATGAGAAAATGAAAACGGGTTCTTCCCTGTGTGAATTCTCTGATGTATTATGAGCACTGAATTATTAGCAAAACATTTACCACATTCTAAACATGAAAACGTCTTTTCTACCGTGTGAATTCTCTGATGTGGGGAACTTGCTTTTAAAAGTAAAACATTTTCCACATTCTGAAAATGAAAATAGATTCTCAAGCCATAATAAATCCGGGCAGAACGGATCTTCTAAATAATTTGAGCCCAAACATTGCCATCTATGGATTAACGACCACATTTTTCTTTCAACTTTATTAATTAATAGTGAGTTCAGCAGCCTTTATTAAGTTCAGGAGGACCCCCTTAAATAATCCAGTGAGTTCATCAGCTCCCAATTAATGCAAATATCATCAGCTTCTCCATTATTAATTGAACAGAGTTAGCAGCAACCTCTCTGCCCCACCCTCATTGTAAAGGCAGAGTTTAACATTGGACCCCTGCCCATCCCCCAGAGGCAGAGGTCACTAGCACAGCTCTATCACCCTAATTAATAAAAGCAATGTTCAGGAGGGTCGTGTAAAACAAAAAACACTTTAAATACTTCCAGCAGCATCAGAGCTCTCGTCTCTCCTGTCACTAGTCCTCCGCGGCTTCTTCCTCATGCAGGCAGATACACGCAGTGCACTGTATGATGCAGGGGTCAAGCACCACATCACCTGCTTTCTATACAGTCACACTAGTAATACGGTATTCGCTCCCTGCATCATACAATGTGCGTTGCAACAGCGCAACGTTGTGTCCCCTGCCTGTGCGCTCCCGTAATCAGTTACAGGTGTGTCAGCACACCTACAATTATTATCTGTCCCTCCTTATAGACCCATGATCTGCCGTCTGGCAGGTGCAGGCCCTTGCTAGCCCCGGGCCCGGTCGTGGTGGCAGACCCTGCGACCGCGATTGTTACGTCCCTGAGAACACAATGTCCTTACTAAAGTAAAACAATGGGCTGATCCTTTATCCGAGCTCCTCCACATTTTTCTCTCCTTTTCTGATTGTGTTAAATAATTGTACAAGTTCTATAATTTAATGTGAAGTTTATTGGTTAATACAAATTGCAAATACAAATACAATATACAAATGCAGATCTTTAATATAAAAATGGCTTCTCCGCTTGTGGCTTCTCTCATATGTCAAAAGTTGTTCATCAAAGTAAAACGTTTGTCACATTCTAAACATTAAAGGTGATGAGTGTAAACAGTTGTCTACAGGGGGAGGAGGAGAGAAAGGATGTGGGAGGTGATGGTCTGATGAGGAGTGAGGAGGAGTGAGGAGTGATGCTGAAGGAGCAGGGATGCAATTATGCAGATGACCATTTACATTTAAAGTGACCCCCCACGGGACTCAACAAAGGATTAACAAAACTAAACAGAGGATTAACGAAAGGATTGTAAAGAAGTAAAACTCTTTAAGGATAAACCAAAAAACTATTTACATTGAGCATTACCAGCCTCCATTACTGGAAAATGCCCCCATTAAGACAGTTTCCCTATAAAATACTTTCTTGTATGAATATTCTGATGTTTGCACAGTTGTGATTTCTGAGCCAAAATACCTATTTGCCACAATGTGAACAAGAAAACGGTTTCTCCCCTGTGTGAATTCTCTGATGTATCATAAGGGCTGATTTTCCAATGAAACATTTGCCACATTCTGAACATAAAAACGGCTTCTCCCCTGTGTGAATTCTCTGATGTAATTTAAGTAAAGAATTATATGGAAAACATGTATCGCATTTTGAACATGAAAACGGCTTCTCCCCTGTGTGAATTCTCTCATGTTCAACAAGATGTGATTTCCTACTAAAACATTTCCCACATTCTAAGCATGAAAATGGCTTAAGGATGCAAATGGCGAAAGGCCTTTTTCTTAGTACGGATCTCCGACTGCCACCACGATCGCATATGTACTTTCAGTGAATCCCAGACAACTCCAATATGGGAGGATCCAAAATTGTCTTTCCAGAAGGTCAGAATCTCCTTCTCAGCTCTCTCATCGCAAGAGAGAAGGGGGAGCCAATGGGGGTTTATCTTAGGTGGTTTCCCACTGTGCGCGTTGTCTACATTTAGCACCAGCACCAGTAGTGAGTGATCAGAATGGCTCGCAGCCTGATACTTCATTTTTTTTATATAGGGGAATGCGTTGTCTGAGGCCAGAATAAGATCAATCCGGGACATTACTTTGAGGGAGCTGGAAAAACATGAGAAGACTTTTCTGTCCCCATATTTCTCCCGCCATACGTCTCCAAGGCCTGTTTCCAAACAGAACTTATGGAGGGGAGAAGTACCAGACCGCGAGCCACCACTCCTACCACTTCCCACCCTATCAAGGTCTGGGTTCATGGCACAGTTAAAGTCCCCGGAGATCCAAAGAGGGTATCTATCCCTCTGATCTCTAAAAACTAGCAATGCCTTCAGCACCTGAAGGGAGAAGGGGGGGGGGGTGTAAACAAAGGCAAGGATACATACAAGCCCATTAAGTTTACCATAAATACATATCTGCCTTCAGGGTCAATTTGTTTTGCAATAATTGTGAATTTTACTGATTTATGAACAAAAACACTCACTCCCTGTGAAAAGGTGGAGAAGATTGAATGGAATTCCTCTGCTGCCCAGATTCTGCTAATAGTTTTAACTGTGTCTTTACTGAGATGAGTCTCTAGTAAACATACTATTGCGGGAGGTGTTTTGGAATAATATCGAAAACGATACATCGTTTTATCCTTTCCCCTAATCCCCTAATGTTCCTTGTAATTATGGATGTCATTTATAAAGAGAAAAAAAAAAAAAAAAAGGAAACCCCCATTCCCGGCAGGTGCCCCCCTCCAACTTCCCAAACCCCAGCTCCTACGTGTATACAGCATCGTCTGAATAATCTTCTCCCCTGGCAATCCCGCAAAACGGTCCCCTCCCTCCCCCCAACCATGCCACTAGTGTATTCTTAGTAAGACATGTCATATGCCCTATATTCCTTTGGTTTCGATCCAGTTGAACCCTTCCTCAGGTGAGGAGAAGAAGAATGTCTTCCCCTGAAAAACAACCCGCAGCTTGGCGGGATATATCAGTGAGTAGGGAAGATCTTTTTACGCCAGTTTTTTTTTAGTTCTCTAAACTCTTTTCATCAGGGTATCCCTTGAGAAATCTGTATATGCAGAAATTTTAGAGCCATTATAGAGCGTTTCTCCCCTTTTTCGTAGCTCTCTAAGGGCCATATCCCTGTCCCTGAAACAAAGTAATTTGATCAGCGTGGGTATGCGCCAGGGACAGGTTTACCACCAGGGACCTGATAGTCACAGCATAATTAATAACAAAGTTAATAATAACATTTTAAAATATATACATATTTATAAAATGTCTACATACACTACCTTTTAGTAAAGATTTGCAAATGAAGTTATCTAGTTTCATCAGAAGACACATCCTGGCCTTTCTTGTGGAAGGGATAATAAACCCATAACCAGAAAGAAACACTACAACAAACACTCTTAAACAATCAGCCTGGTGATAAGGAAGTGGGACCAACACCCTTCATTTACAGGGGGAGGTTTGTTTGGACAAAGGGGGCAACCAAGGGTATAAGTGACCCAGCACAACTCACATGAGGAGAACTCTGGTGGAAGATCTTACTGGAGGAGCTTAGACTGAGAGACTAGACACAGAATGGAGAGAGAGCAGTCCAGATATGTGTGGAGGAGGGAGCCTGGGAAGGAGGACATGATGCTGGTTGCCAGGACCCCCAGAATGGTAAGTACTGACAGCCATTGTCTCTGAAACTCCTGTTCCCATTCTTTCTGCCTATATATATTTCACCAGTGGTGATATGTAAATGTAAAATGTATATATCCTATATGTGTATAGATGATAGAGTCATGTATGTAAGGGATGCAACATATGTGTGTATTTCTGTATGTATAATAATTCGTTACCAATGTTGTTATAGCAGTCATATTCTCGATGCGGTGTTCCATAAACCATAGGGTTAGGTTGGTTTTGACAAGCATTTTGATTGACATGTGCCCTTTGAAAAACATTTGCACAACACCTGTAAATGAGGACATAGTTATACCGCACACAGTGCAGCTGAAAAAACTTATGAAAAACATGTGGCACTTGTTACTGAACATCTGCTTTTCATGGGTGTTCACATTTTAGTTAAATGCATCTCCCGCGCATTGCATCCGTTCTGATGTTGTTTTAGGGGCATTTCTTAAATAACAATGAAAGTCATTACCACATGTGGAAGCATAGGGTGCAGGAAGTGGGTATAGGGGTGCGGATGTGAGGTACGGCAGGCAGATGTATGAGGGGAGGAGGGATGTAGAGTTATGAGGATGCAGGAATCGAAGGATCGGGGTGAGGGGTATAATTGGTAGATATAGGGGTTTGCAGCTATGTATAGGTATAGGGGTAAGAATGCAAGGTATGCAGTGCAGGGATGCAGAAAGTAGTGGCACAGGTAAATAGGGGGCAGGAGTTAGAGGTACAGGGTACAGGACTGTAAAGTATGCAGATATGTGGGGAATAGTAATGTACAGGTGCAGAGGTGCAGAGATGTAGGAACATAAAGTTTGAGATATGAACAAAAAGTATCAGTCATCTTTCATCTGGAAATTTGTGTTCAGTCCTGGTTTAGGATTTGATTGAGGGGGATAATCAGGTAGCTGAGTCTGTGTTTTTTTTTTACAAAAGTAGCAAATTCTTCTGAAACTGTATAAATGTAGTCCTTAGAGTTGTGACTTTTTTCTGTGATTTGTCTCAGATTTGTGGATTTCCATATGTCCACATCTGGACATAAAAAATAGAAATATCAGGCACAAACACTGAGAAACTCTGGAGTGGCACATTGGTTGGCGAGATTTAATGAGAATTCACACAGTAGAGAAGCTGTTTATGTGTTCAGAATGTGGCAAATATCTGAAAGTGAAATCATAAATGATAAGAAATAAGACAATTTAGCAATGTAGTACCTCCACATTGTTGTTAATGACTTTCATTGGTTAATTTAAGAAAATGCACCTAAAACCACATCAGAACGGATCACAATGCAGTTGAGATGCATATAACTACAAAATGTGAACACACAATGAAAAGCAGATGTTCAGTTACAAGTGCCACATGTTTTCCATAGAGTATTATTCAGCTGCACTGTGTGTGCGTATAACTATGTCCCCATTTACAGGTGTTGTGCAAATGTATTTCAAAGGGCACATGTCAATCAAAATGCTTCCAAACCAACCCTAACCCTATGTTATTATGGAACAGCATAGAGGAATATGCTGTTATACAACATTGTAACGAATATATTCATACATACAGAAATACAAACATATATGTTTACATCCATGACATGTACACTACACATGTATACACATATAGGATAGATACATACTACACATCTATATACACTATAGGATAGATACATATTATACATCTATACACACTATAGGATAGATACATATTACACATCTATACACACTATAGGATAGATACATATTATACATCTATACACACTATAGGATAGATACATATTACACATCTATACACATATAGGATAGATACATATTATACATCCACAATTTTGCGCCCATAAATAGAACAAGTCATGAGTGTCAGATAAACACCAATATTGTGGAGGCACTATCGCTATTTTTCTGTTTCAAAGGCTTTATAAATGTCCCCTATTTTGTGGTAGTGGATATAGGCAGAAATAATGTGGCAGAGTACTCACCATCCTGGGGGTCCTTGGCACCAGCGTCATGTCCTCCTTCCCAGGCTCCATCCTCCACACATATCTGGACCTGCTCTCTCTCCATTCTGTGTCTCAGTCTCTCAGTCCAAGCTCCTCCAGTAAGATCTTCCACCAAGAAATTCTCCTCATGTGAGTAGTACTTGGGTTTCTTATACCTCTTGGTCTGCACCCTTTTGTCCCAACAACCTCCCCCATGTAAATGAAGGGTGTTGGTCCCACTTCCTTATCAGCCAGGCTGATTGTTTAAGAGTGCTTTGTTTTAAGTGTTCTCCTTTGTTATGGGTTTATCATCCCTTCCCACCAAAGAAAGGCCAGGATGTGTCTTTCTGATGAAACTAGATAACTTCATTTACAAATCTTTACTAGGTGAAATGTTGCCCTGTGATTCCCTACTGATTCCACATCCTGAACAATAGGGAATGCAAATCCAAGCAGACAAGGCGTCTCCAATGACCATGGGACTGCCCTGTCCTGGAAATGGCTTCATGGAGCAGAAGAATATCATACAATCAAGTGCTTTTTATGTCCAATCAAATATTGAGATATGCTTTTATTTTTTTAAATAATTTTAGTAAACATTTTTAGAATTTCTTTCCAGTCACAAAATCAGTATTGGTGCTGTATAGTAAACTTTTGTTAGTAACATTTGTATTTCAAACTGCTGCTTTTTTATAACTGTATTATACAGTCAAGTACATACATTTTTTTACTCCAAAATATTGTAAAAGTTTTAAATTCTTATATGACTTTTTAATTCTTCAATATATTTGTCATATCTTAACTCTTAAACAATGGCAAAGTGCCAAAGCCATGGACTCTTTTCCTGAGTTTACATTATCTAAAATAAAACATTATCCCCCTTTTAAAGGAAAAAGTAAAACAAAAAATGCAATGAAAAATACTATTGTTAAATTAGAAAAAAATTAATTCCGGTGTCGGATCACATTAATTAGCATTAGAGATGAGCGAGCACTAAAATGCTCGGGTACTCGTTATTCGAGACAAACTTTTCCCGATGCTCGAGTGCTCGTCTCGAATAACGAACCCCATTGAAGTCAATGGGAGACTCGAGCAAATATTGAGATATGTTTTTATTTTTTAAATAATTTTAGTAAACATTTTTAGAATTTCTTTCCAGTCACAAAATCAGTATTGGTGCTGTATAGTAAACTTTTGTTAGTAACATTTGTATTTCAAAGTCCTGCTTTTTTATAACTGTATTATACAGGCAAGTACATACTATGATACATTTTTACTATAAAATATTGTAAAAGTTTTAATTTCTTGTATGACTTTTTAATTCTTCAATATATTTGTCATATCTTAACTCTTAAACATTGGCAAAGTGCCAAAGACTCTTTTCCCGAGTTTACATTATCTAAAATAAAACATTATCACCCTTTTAAAGGAAAAAGTAAAACAAAAAATGCAATGAAAAATACTATTGTTAAATTAGAAAAAATAAATTCTGGTGTCTGGTCACATTAATTAGCATCAATTATCTAAATTTTGTGGCGTCTTAAAATTTCAAGATTGTATCTGATGCCCTAAAATAAAAGGAACATTTTTATTTCTTAACTTTTTAAACATAAATTCCTTCATAAACTATAGATTTGAAGTTTTGTAGCATATAGACACTGCATTTAAATCCGGTATCGATTAGATAATATAAACTTATACGCAAAAAGACCAGATTTTGTTTGTTAAATATTAAAATTCATGAATTTTTATTGAAAAGTACACAATATCACAAATACATTGTGGAGGGAGATGAGGAATAACCTGGGGTCATGGTGGAGGGAGATGAGGAATAACCTGGGGTCATGGTGGAGGGAGATGAGGAATAACCTGGGGTCATGGTGGGGGATTGAGGACATGATTGAGGAATAACTGGGGGGGGTCATGGTGGAGGGAGATGAGGAATAACATGGGGTCATGGTGGAGGGAGATGATGAATAACATGGGGTCATGGTGGAGGGAGATGAGGAATAACATGGGGTCATGCTGTAGGGAGATAAGGAAAGGGTCAATCTGTTCAATGATTCTTTTTAAACAGTGAAAAATCCCCTGACTGATGATATGAGGAAGAATAATGTGAATCCTTTAACGACCTTTTTTGTTTTTGCCTTTCCATTTTTTACTCCCCACTTTTAAAAAGCAATAACTTTTTTTATTTTTCCATGTAAAGAGCTCTGTTTTGCTTTGTTTTCTGCATAACAAATTGCACTTCATAGTGACGGTATTTAATATTCTATGCCATGTACTGGAAAGTAGAAAACAAATTTTGAATGCAGTGAAAATGATGAAAAAATGCATTTGCACCATTTTCTTGTGGGCTTGGATTTTACAGCTTTCACTGTGTGCCCCAAATGACAGGTCCACTTCATTATGTGGGTCAGTACGATCACTGAGATAACACATTTTTATAGGTTTTATAATGTTTTCATACATGTACAAAATTAAAACCTGTACAAAAAAAAAAATTCTTCATTTTGCCAGGTTCTGGCGCTAATAACTTTTTCATACTTCAGTGTACAGAGCTCTGAATGTTGTCATTTTTTGCGACTTTTGATGGCTTTTTAATCACTTTTTAATGAATTTTTTATATTTTTCAAAATGGTTAAAAAGTGTAATTTTAAAAGTGGCTCACCAAATTTGAAATCACCAAAAATGTTATTACAATTCATTGGTCATTGCAGACAGGAGTAATTTGTGTGACCATGGATTGTTCATCAGAAGGAAAATGTCTGCTTATCGGTAAATTGCTGACAAACTTATTAATGCCACAAATAAAAATAAATCAATTTGTGTCATTAATAAGTATCTGACTTTTAGAATGTGACGTATCAGAATAAATGCCCAATGTAATAGGATCAGATGATAGACTGTTGCAATGAAGGTCTGAGGGTCAATCCTTTCTGCTGTTGGGTTCTTTATTTGTATCTTGTGTGATCCCACAATCATGAGCTTTAATATCGGAAGATATCAGATGTTCCTCTGAGCTCCTTGTAATGTCATCTGCCGGGAATAACAGGATAATTAATTACAAAGTTAATAACATTTTAAAGTATATACATATTTATAAAAATGTCTACATACATTGCTAAATTGTCTTATTGCTTATCATTTATGATTTCATTTTCAGATATTTGCCACATTCTGAACACAAAAACAGCTTCTCTCCTGTGTGAATTCTCATTAAAACTCACCAACAAAATGTGCCACTCCAGAGTTTCTCAGTGTTGTGCCTGATATTTCTATTTCTATTTCCAAATGTGGACATATGGAAATCCACAAATCTGAGGCAAATCACAGAAAAAAGTCACAAATATTTCCCAAATGTACTCCAGTATATTCCTGCACCCCTATACCTCTACATCCCTGCACCCCTATACCTCTACATCCCTGCACCCCTATATCTCTATATTTCTGCTCCCCTATTCCTCTACATCCCTGCACCCCTATACCTCTACATCCCTGCACCCCTGTACCTCTACATCCCTGTATCCCTATACCTCTACATCCCTGCACCCCTATACCTCTACATCCCTGTATCCCTGTACCTCTACATCCCTGCACCCCTGTACCTCTACATTCCAGCACCCCTATATTTCCACATTGTTGTTAATGACTTTCATTGGTTAATTTAAGAAAATGCACCTAAAACCACATCAGAACGGATCACAATGCAGTTGAGATGCATTTAACTACAAAATGTGAACACACAATGAAAAGCAGATGTTCAGTAACAAGTGCCACATGTTTTTCATAGAGTATTTATTATTCAGCTGCACTGTGTGGGGGATATTTATCAGGACCTCTGCGCACCGCCAGTGGCGCAGAGGGGATTGAGGACATGATTGAGGAATAACTAGGGGTCATGGTGGAGGAGATGAGGATAACTGGGGGTCATGGTGGCGGGAGATGATGAATACCATGGGTCATGGTGGAGGGAGATGAGGAATAAACATGGGCTGCTGTAGGGAGATAGGAAAGGGTCAATCTGTCATGATTCTTTTAAACAGTGAAAAATCCCTGACTGATGAATGAGAAGAAATAATGGAATCTTTAACGACCTCTTTTTTGTTTTTGCCTTTCCATTTTTTACTCCCCACTTTTAAAAAGCAATAACTTTTTTTATTTTTCCATTAAGAGCTCTGTTTTGCTTTGTTTTTCTGCATAACAAATTGCACTCATAGTGACGGTATTTAATATTCTATGACCATGTACTGGAAAGAGAAAAACAAATTTTTGAATGCAGTGAAAATGATGATGAAAAATGCATTTGCGCCATTTTCTTGTGGGCTTGGAATTTACAGCTTTCACTGTGTGCCCCAAATGACAGGTTCACTTCATTATGTGGGTCAGTATACGATTCACTGGATAACACATTTTTATAGGTTTTTATAATGTTTTCATACAGTACAAAATAAAACCTGTACAAAAAAAAAAATCTCTTCATTTTGCCAGGTTCTGGCGCTATAACTTTTTCATACTTCAGTGTACAGAGCTCTGAATGTAGGTTTATTTTTTGCGATTTTGATGGCTTTTTAATCACTTTTTAATGAATTTTTTATATTTTTCAAAATGGTTAAAATTAAAAAAGTGTAATTTTAAAAGTGGCTCACACCAATGAAATCACCAAAAATGTATATTACCAATCAGTGGTCATTGCAGACAGGGTAAAATTTGTGTGTGACCCATGGAGGTTCAGAGGAAAATGGTTTTATCGGTAAATTGCAGACAAACTTATTAATGCCACAAATAAAAATAAATCAATTTGTGTCATTAATAAGTTTGTCCGCAATTTAACGATAAAAAGACACCTGTCTGACTTTCACTGACCTGGAATAACTTATCTCATGTCGCTGTGAGCTGGGGGGGGGGGGCCTTCCTGCAGACTTCACTCAATAACCTGGTCCTTGGGGGATTGAGGACATGATTGAGGAACCGGTAGTATACTGGGGGAATTGGGGCGTTTGGAGGAGATGAGGATTAACTGGGGGTCATGGTGGCAGGGAGATGATGAATACCATGGGTCATGGTGGAGGGAGATGAGGAATAAACATGGGCTGCTGTAGGGAGATAAGGAAAGGGTCAATCTGTTCATGATTCTTTTTAAACAGTGAAAAATCCCTGACTGATGAATGAGAAGAAATAATGTGAATCCTTTAACGACTCTTTTTTTGTTTTTGCCTTTCCATTTTTTACTTCCCCACTTTTAAAAAGCAATAACTTTTTTTATTTTTCCATTAAAGAGCTCTGTTTTGCTTTGTTTTCTGCATAACAAATTGCACTCATAGTGACGGTATTTAATATTCTATGACATGTACTGGAAAGAGAAAAACAAATTTTTGAATGCATGTGAAAATGATGATGAAAAATGCATTTGCGCCATTTTCTTGTGGGCTTGGATTTACAGCTTTCACTGTGTGCCCCAAATGACAGGTCCACTTCATTATGTGGGTCAGTATACGATTCACTGGATAACACATTTTTATAGGTTTTTATAATGTTTTCATACGACAAAATAAAACCTGTACAAAAAAAAAAATTCTTCATTTTGCCAGGTTCTGGCGCTAATAACTTTTTCATACTTCAGTGTACAGAGCTCTGAATGGTAGGTTTATTTTTTGCTGATTTTGATGGCTTTTTAATCACTTTTTAATGAATTTTTTATATTTTTCAAAATGGTTAAAATTTAAAAAAGTGTAATTTTAAAAGTGGCTCACACCAATGAAATCACCAAAAATGTAATTACCAATCATGGTTCATTGCAGACAGGGTAAAATTTGTGTGTGACCCATGGAGGTTCGAGAGGAAAATGTGTTTTATCGGTAAATTGCGACAAACTTATTAATGCCACAAATAAAAATAAATCAATTTGTGTCATTAATAAGTTGTCCGCAATTTAACGATAAAAAAGACACTGTCTGACTCCACTGACCTGGAATAACTTATCTCATGTCGCTGTGAGCGGGGGAGGGGGGGGGGGCCTTCGGGGGGGGGCCTTCCTGCAGACTTCACTCAATAACCTGGTCCTTGTTCCTGGAGGAAGGAACCCGCACTGCAAACCTGGACAAGAACAGGAAAAGGGCAGGACAGCTTCAGACGAGTAAAAGATGGGCAGGGCCAAAGAAGGGGCGGGGCCAGCACCACAAGCTTCCCAATTCAGACAGGAAGCTGCACACTGAGTGACGAGGGCAGCACTGATGGCCCTGATTGGTGCGTGTTTCAGGAAAGGTTTTCTGCCATCCTCAGCTGGCTGCGCCTCTCTGCAGGTGGTGGGTGTATATTCTGGGAACTGGATGAAAGATACGGGGCTCGTGCCCTGGAAACTTTGACGTTGCGATGCCCCTGGCTCTAACACATCATAAATATGGCGCAGCAAGACAGAGAATAAGATCTGCCAAAAAACTGAAGAAAAGCCAATAATAAATTCTCCCGTGTTCACACTCAGGCAGAACATCAGCTGCTCCTTTATCCGAGCTCCTCCCCATTTTTCTCTCTTATTCTGATTGTGTTATATAATTGTACAAGTTCTCTAATTCAATCTGAAGGTTATTGGTTATTGCATCTCATACAACACAACATCAAACTCAATTACAAATGCAGATGTTCAATAACAACAAGACTTCTCCCCTTGTGGCTCCTCTCATATGTAAAAAAAAGGAAAATGTTTGCCACATTCTTAACATTGAAATGTTTTTCTTCCTGTGTGAGAGACGTGTTTAGAGATGGGATTTTTACACAAACCGCTTCTCCCCTGTGTGAGTTCTCTCGTGTTTAACAAGATCTGATTTCTGACTAAAACATTTGCTACATTCTGAACATGAAAACGGCTTCTCCCTGTGTGAATTCTATCATGTTTAACAAGATCTGATTTCCTAATAAAACATTTTCCACATTCTGAACATGAAAACGGTTTCTCCCCTGTGTGAATTCTCTCATGCTGAACAAGATTTGATTTTTGAATAAAACATTTCCCACATTCTGAACATGAAAATGGCTTCTCCCCTGTGTGAATTCTCTCATGCTGAACTAGATCTGATTTTTGAATAAAACATTTCCCACATTCTGAACATGATAAAAGCTTCTCCCCTGTGTGAATTCTCTCATGTTTAACAAGCATGCAAACTAGCTAGGGACCGTAGGGACTATGGGTCTAATAACATTAAATATTGGTTGAAAAATGTAAATAGGGAGCAAACGGATGTAAGGAATCACCAGCCGTATGAGAATAACGAACGACATACACATACAGCCGTAAACAAGAAATACATTACACATACTGATTCCCCTAGCGGCCCCAACAAGAGATATAAAAAGAGCTATCCGAAGAGAACACAGGTACCGATTAGAACCTTTAAACCAACTACTAATAAAGCTAAACAAGAATCTGCGGTGGACAAACAGTACACAACAAACTTGGAACATATCAATGAACTAGTAATACCTACTACATCAAAAAATCATGCCCCCCAAAATTTTCAGCTCCAGAATAGGGACCAAATAGAATTAGATCGACTCATGGAGAACCTACCCAAACCTGCACTCCCATCAGGTAAATTTCCTAATACTGATTCCATTGATCCCAACGACTTAATACTAACCACCCATGGCACCAGCCCTTCCCCACATAGCCCTCATGGGGAACAACAACAACAATTTTTTACGCCCCTCAATGAGAGTAACATCAAGAAAATATCACTTGACTATACACGATTTGGGGACATACCCTCACTCAACGACACTGAGTCTTTTTTAGGGCTACCGGGGGAAATAAAACAAAGACCGTTACACCCTTACACCCTAAAAACAGCACTAAAAGAAACAGTGTTTCCAGCCCCCCCTCTAAGCCTCAAAAGAAAAAACAACACAAGAGAGGCAGAAGAGGAGGTAAGAACAGACACCGACACAGCCTCATCCCAGGAGGACTCACTGGTAGAGACCCCCAAATACAAAAGGAACAGATAGTGGAAAAACCGCCACTAAGTATCGATAGTAAGAAAAATAATCTAGTTAAGATTTTTAATTTGTCTAGCCATACCCTCACAATACAGGAGACTACACTATTAGAAAAAGGGCTTTCATTTTGTCCTATGTCTAGATCTAATGACTTCAACCTTTTTGTGGACCTCAATAAATTTATTAGAAAATTAACTTTAAAAAGACATTTTAATCTAATCGATAAAAATGGTGGTGTTTCCAATCCTTCTACCTCTGGTGAAGATTGCACTACCTCCATTTCCTGCATGAATCCCGAGGTCGTGTGGGATATTGGTGTACAGTGAGCTGATGTCCATTGTAATAAACAGCCAGGAGTTATCCCATTTTTGTTCAAGGACATGTCTAATTAAGCCTGATGTGTCAAGAAGAAAAGCATCTAGACCCCTAACATATTTCCCCCCTTATCTGCCACCTTTATTACCAGATCCTGTCTGCTGGCTAAATCCTTGAGTGCTGTCCTCTCTTTGTAAGTTAAATTATTCTTGGTTCCTGCACTATTTGTAGTATGAAGGTGGAACTCGGTGGACACCAAACTGTAAAAGGTCTCCACGAAGTTCCCTTTATGATGGACCGGATAAAATGTGGATATTGGTTTTAGATTGGTATGTTGGAAGGGCATATCCGAGACTATTTCTGTCGGTTGGAGAGAGGAAATGGGGGTAGTGAGATCTTCACCAGGAGTTACAGGGTTAGAAACACCACCATTTCTATCGGTTAGATTGAAATGTCTTTTTAGAGTTAATTTTCTAATAAATTTATTAAGGTCAACGAAAAGGTCGAAGTCGTTAGATCTAGACATCGGACAAAATGAAAGCCCTTTTTGTAATAGTGTAGTCTCCTGTAATGTAAGGGTATGGCTAGACAAATTGAAAATCTTAACTAGATTATTTTTCTTTCTATCACTACTCAGTGGTGGTCTTCCCACTATCTGTTCCTTTTATATTTGGGGGTCTCTATTAGAGAGTCCTCCTGGGATGAGGCTGTGTCGGTGTCTGTTCTTATCTCCTCTTCTACCTCTCTTGTGTTGTTTTTTCTTTTTAGGCTTAGAGGGGGGGCTGGGAACACTGTTTCTTTTAATACTGTTTTTAGGGTGTAAGGGTGTAACGGTCTTTGTTTTATTTCCCCTAAAAAAGACTCGGTGTCGTTGAGTGAGGGTATGTCCCCAAAACGTGTATAGTCAAGTGATATCTTTTTTATGTTACTCTCATTGAGGGGCGTGAAGAATTGTTGTTGTTGTTCCCCATGTGGGCTGTTTGGGGAAGGGCTGGTGCCATGGGTAGTTAGTATTGAGTCATTGGGATCAACATTAGGAAATTTACCTGATGGGAGTGCAGGTTTGGGTAGATTCTCCATTAGTCGATCTAACTCTATTTGGTCCCTATTCTGGAGCTGAATATTTTGGGGGACATGGTTTTTTGATGTGGTAGGTATTACTAAATCATTGATACGTTCCAGATTTGTTGTGCAGTGTTTGTCCACCCCAGGTTCTAGTTTGGCTTTATTAGTAGTTGGTTGAAGGTTCTAATCGGTACCTGTGTTTAGATGAGGGTCTAAAAGTAGGGATCTTAAATGCTAAAGAACACAAGTATCTGCGAATGGAGGAACCAGCCATGGCCCTCTTTTACCACTTACCCAAAGTGCATAAAAGCCAGACAAACACCCCCGGTAGACCTATTATATCGGGAATAAACTCCTTAACGTCTAACCTTTCCCACTATGTGGATCTACATCTTCAGAAATATGTTAGGGGTCTAGATGCTTTTCTTCTTGACACATCAGACTAAATTAGACATGTCCTTGAACAAAAATGGGATAACTCCTGGCTGTTTATTACAATGGACATCAGCTCACAGTACACCAATATCCCACACGACTTAACATACCATCACTAGCGCTTGATAGTGCCTAATTGTCCGCTCAATACTAACACTTACCTCATGCGCGCGAGCGTTGCCATGGTATGCAGGTTACTAACACTTACCTCATGCGCGCGAGCGTTGCCATGGTATGCAGGTCAAACATCCGGCGCCCCAGTGACAACTGCGCACGCGCAGCAATACACTGCTGTTCGCGGCGCCCCAGTGACAACTGCGCACGCGCAGCAATACACTGCTGTTCACAGTTTTTTTGGCATGCGAACCCGGAAACCCGAGCCTCTGCAGCGCCTATGCGAACCCGGAAACCCGAGCCTCTGCAGCGCCTAGACACGTAAGTCACCTGATCTTCTTTATGCTATATATGATTGTCATTGTAATATGTTATACATTGTCCTTTGTTTGAGAAAGGGTGTCGTACACCCGAAACGCGTCACGTTTGGACAAATATTTTTGTATGTAATTTTAATAGATTAAATATTCATTGTCTTTTTTCCCTAAATTGAGGGTATTGTATTCTTTTGGGAAGTGCACTGTCAGCGCCCTACTGTCAGCGCCCTACGTGAGTCTGGGTACCATTTTTTTCTTATAAATTAATGTTTAACAAGATGAGATTTTTGAGAAAAACGTTTCCCACATTCTGAACAAGAAAACGGCTTCTCCCCTGTGTGATTTCTCTCCCACATTCTGAACAAGAAAACGGCTTCTCCCCTGTGTGAATTCTCTCATGTTTAACAAGATCTGATTTCCGACTAAAACATTTGCCACATTCTGAACATGAAAACGGTTTCTCCCCTGTGTGAATTCTCTCATGTACAAGAAGATGTGATTTTTGAGAAAAACATCTGTCACATTCTGAACAAGAGAACGTCTTCTCCCCTGTGTGAATTTTCTTATGCTTAATAAGATGTGATTTCTGACTAAAACATTTGTCACATTCAGAACATGAAAATGTCTTCCTGGTTGCAGCTCTTAGATGCTCGGCTGCTCTGTGGTGGTTCCTTTTTGGACTTTTAGTCTGTGATGTATCAGAATAGATGCCCAATGTAATAGCATCAGATGATAGATTGTTGCGGTGAAGGTCTGAGGGTAAATCCTTTCTGCTGTTGTTTTCTATACATGTATCTTGTGTGATCCCACAATCATCAGCTTTAATATCTGAAGATATCAGATTAGAGATGAGCGAGCACTAAAATGCTCGAGTGCTCGTTATTCGAGACGAACTTTTCCTGATGCTCGAGTGCTCGTCTCGAATAACGAGCCTCATTGAAGTCAATGGGAGACTCGAGCATCCCCCCTTACATCTTCTAGAGAATAGTTGATGATTTCTATATTTTAATTACAGCGGCTATACGCAAACACTATAACTGCGAAATACTCAGACTGGTTTGCTGTCTCGTTACGGCGGGGGGGGGGGAGATTAATTTTTACATAATTAATCTGTGTACACTATTATTAAGTAGCTTCGAAATTGTTATTACATACCATCACTAGGCGCTTGATATGCCTAATTGGTCCGCTCAATCTCATTTTTTACTCAACACTTCCTTCATGCGCGCGAGCGGTTGCCATGTTATGCAGGAATGCATCATCCGGCGCCCCGGGATGACAACTGCTCACACGCAGCAACGCACTACAAAACGGAGCTTGATACACGACAATGTTTTTTCGGCATTCGAACAAGCCGAAACCACCCGATACACTCTGACAGCGCCTGACACGTAACGTACCAACCATTACATCATATACTAATATGCGATATGATTGTTCATTGTAATTATGTTATCATTTTCCTTTTTTAAGAGAAGGGGTCTTGTTAGGCACCCGAGAACGCGGCCACGGTTTGGAGCAGAATGTTTTTTGGATATGGTAATTTTACTCTGACTTAATATTCATGTGTTTTGGTTCCCTATATTGAGGGTACTGTTTCTTGGGAAGGCACTGTCAGCAGCCGCTACGTGAGTGCTCGGACCATTTTTTCTTTATAAGTTAGTGGTTTACAAAAATATGGAGATTGTTTGAAGAAAACGATTAATGCCACATTCTGAACGCGGAAAACGGACTTTCGGTCCCCGGGTGTGTGTGATTTCTCTCATGTCCAATAAGGGGTATGATTTCTGGTCGGAAACCTGGGTGGTGCGCGAACATTCTGAACAGAAAACCGGCTTCTCCCCTGTGTAATTCCTCTCATGTTTAACCAGATCTGAATTTCCGACGGTAGAAACATTGCCACATTCTGAACAGGAAACGGTTGTCTCCCGCTTGTGGAACATTCTCTCCATGTTAATAAGGTATTGACTTTCGGTCGAAACATTGCCACATTGCTGAAACGTATAAAAGCGTCTTCGTCCCCTGTAGTGAATTCTACCATCATAAGTTTCACAAGATCTGCATAATAAATCGCGACTAAACAGTTGCGCCACATTCTGAACATGAAAACGGTTTCTCCCCTGTGTGAATTCTCTCATGTACAAGAAGATGTGATTTTTGAGAAAAACATCTGTCACATTCTGAACAAGAGAACGTCTTCTCCCCTGTGTGAATTTTCTTATGCTTAATAAGATGTGATTTCTGACTAAAACATTTTCCACATTCTGAACATGAAAATGGTTTCTCCCCTGTGTGAATTCTCTCATGTACAAGAAGATTTGATTTTTGAGAAAAACATTTGTCACATTCTGAACAAGAGAACTTCTTCTCCCCTGTGTGAATTCTCTCATGTACAAGAAGATTTGATTTTAGAGAGAAACATTTTCCACATTCTGAGCATGGAAAAGGCTTCTCCCCTGTGTGAATTCTCTCGTGCTGAACTAGATCTGATTTTTGAATAAAACATTTGCCACATTCTGAACATAAATAAAGCTTCTCCCCTGTGTGAATTCTCTCATGTTCAAAAAGTTTTGATTTATTAATTAAACATTTCCCACATTCTGAACATGAAAACGGTTTCTCTCCTGTGTGAATTTTCCGATGTGTGAGGAGATTCCATTTATGAGTAAAACAATTGTCAGATTTAGAACATGAAAATGTCTTCCTGGTTGCAGCTCTTAGATGCTCGGCTGCTCTGTGGTGGTTCCTTTTTGGACTTTTAGTCTGTGATGTATCAGAATAGATGCCCAATGTAATAGCATCAGATGATAGATTGTTGCGGTGAAGGTCTGAGGGTAAATCCTTTCTGCTGTTGTTTTCTATACATGTATCTTGTGTGATCCCACAATCATCAGCTTTAATATCTGAAGATATCAGATGTTCCTCAGAGCCACAAGTAACGTCATCTGCCGGGAATAACAGGTTGATCAATAACAAAGTTAATACAATCTGTAATGATATAAGTATTTATAACATTTTATATATCATATCTCACCCTCTAATATCATATATCACCCTCTAAGAAAGTCCAAAACCAGGGGAAAAAGACAGACAAATGTCCAGAATGAAGATGAATGACCCTTATTTTGTACATATATGAAGTTTTATATTTCAATATATCTACATCTTTGCATCCCCACACCTGTACATGACTGAGTGAATTCTACCATCATAAGTTTCACAAGATCTGCATAATAAATCGCGACTAAACAGTTGCGCCACATTCTGAACATGCCAAACTATATTTAACTAAACTTCCCCTGTGTGAATTTCTCTCATGTAAAGATGAATGTGATTTTTTGGAGAAAAACACCTGTCACGAAGTCTGAACAACGAGACGTTCTTCGGTATCTACCTCGCCCTGGTGGTGAATTTTCTATGCTTAATAAAGGATTTGATTGTCTGGACTGTGATAACATTTGTCCACAATGCTTCTGAAACATCGACAATTGTTTTCTTCTTCATCCCCCTGGTTGAATTCTCTCATGTAGCAAGATATTGTAATGTTTTTGAGAAAAACATGTGTCACCTTCTGAAGCTAGGAGACATTCTGAACATGAAAATGGCTTCTCCCCTGTGTGAATTCTCTCATGAAGAACTAGATCTGATTTTTGAATAAAACATTTGCCACATTCTGAACATGAAAACGGCTTCTCCCCTGTGTGAATTCTCTCATGTTCAATGAGCCTTGATTTTTTAACAAAATTTTTCCCACATTCTGGACATGAAAAAGGCTTTTCCCCTGTTTGAATTTTTTGATGTGTGAGGAGATTCCATTTATGAGTAAAACATTTGTCACTTTTAGAACTAGAAAATGTCTTCCTGGTTGCAGTTCTTAGATGCTCGGCTTCTCTGTGGTGGCTCCTTTTTGGACTTTTAGTCTGTGTTGTATCAGAAGAGGTGTCCAATGTAATAGGATCAGATGATAGATTGTTGCGGTGAAGGTCTGAGGGTAAATCCTTTCTGCTGTTGTTTTCTATACATGTATCTTGTGTGATCCCACAATCATCAGCTTTAATATCTGAAGATATCAGATGTTCCTCAGAGCCACAAGTAACGTCATCTGCCGGGAATAACAGGTTGATCAATAACAAAGTTAATAAATCTGTAATGATATAAATATTTATAACATTTTATATATCATATCTCACCCTCTAAGATAAATCAAACAAGTCCAAAACCAGGGAAAAAAGAAAGACAAATGTCCAGACTAAAGATGAATGACCCCTAATTTGTACATATTTGAAGCTTTATATTTCAATATATCTACATCTTTGCATCCCCACACCTGTACATGACTGTACCCCTACACCTGTACATGACTGTAACCCTACACCTGTACATGACTGCAACCCTACACCTGTACATGACTGCACCCCTACACATGAACATGACTGCACCCTTACACCTGTACATGACTGCACCCCACACCTGTACATGACTGCACCCCTACACCTGTACATGACTGCACCCCACCTGTACATGACTGCACCCCTACACCTGTACATGACTGCACCCCTACACCTGTACATGACTGCACCCCCACACCTGTACATGACTGCAACCCCACACCTGTACATGGCTGCACACCTACACCTGTACATGACTGTACCCCTACATCTGTACATGACTGCACCCCTACATCTGTACATGACTGTACCCCTACACCTGTACATGACTGTACCCCTACATTTCTGCACCTCTTTACTCCTATTGCTGCATTTTTATTTTTATGCAGTTGAGATGCATTTTTTACTGCAAACTGTGAATGTACAATGAAAATCATACATTCGGTAAAAAGCACAATGGGGGTCTTCATTATTGACTTTCAGAAGGGCCCACAATTTGGGCGCCATTGGGGAATCCACCACTTTTCCAACATGCTTTTTGGCGCACAATTAGAGCTGCAGAAAACTGGTGTAAGGAGTTCTATTGGCTCCAGATTTATGAAGCCAGGAGCACAGTCTTTACAAATCTGCCACACCCTGCGGGCGCTCACTTTTCTTACACTGAGTGCACCAGTTTTTTCTGGTGAACTCAGTTTAATGGGTGAGCAACAGATTCATGTCAGACTTCTGTGTCACAATCCTTTTACAAACACTTCAGTAATACAAGTGCAATCGATATGAACTCCCTAGACCAGCTTTTAGTTGCAATAATTTTGCACCAAAAATTTTACCCAATAAAAACGGAAATATCTCAGATTCACAAGCAGTGCCACAATTTTGCACCCATAAATAGAACAAGTCATGAGTGTCAGATAAACACCAATAATGTGGCAGCACTATCACTATTTTCCGTTTCAAAGGCTTTATAAATGCCCCCTATTTTGTGGTAGTGGATATAGGCAGAAATAATGTGGTAGAGTACTCACCATCCTGGGGGTCCCTGGCACCAGCGTCATGTCCTCCTTCCCAGGTTCCCTCCTCCACACATATCTGGACCTGCTCTCTCTCCATTCTGTGTCTCAGACTCTCAGTCCAAGCTCCTCCAGTAAGATCTTCCACCAAGAAGTTCTCCTCATGTGAGTTGTGCTTGGGTTTCTTATACCTCTTGGTCTGCCCCCTTTTGTCTCAACAACCTCCCCCATGTAAATGAAGGGTGTTGGTCCCACTTCCTTATCAGCGAGGCTTTTTGTTTAAGAGTGTCTTGTTATAAGTGTTTTCCTTTGTTATGGGTTTATCATCCCTTCCCACCAAAGAAAGGCCAGGATGTGTCTGTCTGATGAAACTAGATAACTTCATTTGCAAATCTTTACCATGTGAAATGTCGCCCTGTGATTCCCTACTGATTCCACATCCTGAACAATAGGGAATGCAAATCCATGCAGACAAGGCGTCTCCAATGACCATGGGACTGCCCTGTCCTGGAAATGGCTTTATGGAGCAGAAGAATATCATACAATCAAGTGCTTTTTATGTCCAATCAAATATTGAGATATGTTTTTATTTTTTAAATAATTTTAGTAAACATTTTTAGAATTTCTTTCCAGTCACAAAATCAGTATTGGTGCTGTATAGTAAACTTTTGTTAGTAACATTTGTATTTCAAACTGCTGCTTTTTTATAACTGTATTATACAGTCAAATACATACATTTTTTTACTCCAAAATATTGTAAAAGTTTTAATTTCTTATATGACTTTTTAATTCTTCAATATATTTGTCATATCTTAACTCTTAAACATTGGCAAAGTGAAAAAGACTCTTTTTCCGAGTTTACATTATCTAAAATAAAACATTATCACCCTTTTAAAGTAAAAAGTAAAACAAAAAATACAATGAAAAATACATTTGTTAAATTTAAAACATAAATTCTGGTGTCTGATCACATTAATTAGCATCAATTATCTAAATTCTGTGGCGTCTTAAAATTTCAAGATTGTATCTGATGCCCTAAAATAAAAGGAATATTTTTATTTCTTAACTTATTAAACATAAATTCCTTCATAAACTATAGATTTGAAGTTTTGTAGCATATAGACGACTTAGATTTTTTAAATTAAATTAAATAAAGGGTTCCATGCACACAAGCGCTTTATGAAAAAAATTATGGAAGCAAAGCCGTATCGTTTAACTTTGTACCGGAGCGAAAAATACATTCTGTAAACAACAAAGAAGGAAAAACAAAAATAGGAAAAACGAGCCAAAAATTATTTCACAATTATATAAGCGACAAGAAACTAGAAACTGAAAGTGCCAACCACTGAGCAACAACATGGGGTCATGGTGGAGGGAGAGGAGGAATAACATGGGGTCATGGTGGAGGGAGATGAGGAATAACATGGGGTCATGGTGGAGGGAGATGACTGCTTTTTTATAACTGTATTATACAGACAAATACATACTATGATTGGCATTGCCAACATTTTTACTACAAAATATTGTAAAACTTTTAATTTCTTTCATAGTGCATTTCATAGTTTATACGGTTGAAAAAAGACACTTATCCATCAAGTTCAACCAAGGAAGGGTAGGGATTGGGTGAGGAAGGGATTTAGGGGAAACAATCCTATATAGAATAACAATCAATGTTATTTAGGTGTAAAAAGGCATCTAGACCCTTCTTGACGCTCTCCGCTTTCCCTGCTGTGACCAGCGCCTGAGGCAGGCTATTCCACAGATTGACAGTTCTCATAGTAAAAAAGCCCTGTCGCCTCCGGTGATTAAACCTTGTTTTCTCCAGACGGAGACAGTGCCCCCTCGTCTTTTGATTTGATTTAATCTGAAACAATTTACCACCATATTTTTTGTATGGACCATTCATATATTTATATAAATTAATCATGTCCCCTCGTAGTCGTCTCTTTTCCAGACTAAATAAATCTAGTTGTTTTAATCTTTCCTCATAACTAAGACCCTCCATACCCCTTATCAGTTTTGTGGCTCTACGTTGAACCCTCTCCAGCTCCAGGGCATCCTTTTTATGGACCAGTGCCCAGAACTGGACAGCATATTCCAGGTGTGGCCGAATCAGTGCCTTGTATAGTGGTAATATTACATCCCTATCATGAGAGTCCATACCACTTTTGATACATGACATGATCCTACTAGCTTTAGAGGCCGCCGACTGACATTGCATGCTGTTATTCAATTTATGATCTACTAGTACCCCCAGGTCCTTCTCAACAAGCGACTCTCCCAGATTTACTCCCCCAAGGACATATTTTGCCTTGCCTTCTTATATGACTTTTTAATTCTTCAATATATTTGTCATATCTTAACTCTTAAACAATGGCAAAAGGACAAAGATTCTTTTTCCGGGTTTACATTATCTAAAATAAAACATTATCACCCTTTTAAAGTAAAAAGTAAAACAAAAAATACAATGAAAAATACATTTGTTAAATTTAAAACATAAATTCTGGTGTCTGGTCACATTAATTAGCATCAATTATCTAAATTCTGTGGCGGGCGTCTCCAATGACCATGGGACTGCCCTGTCCTGGAAATGGCTTCATGGAGCAGAAGAATATCATACAATCAAGTGCTTTTTATGTCCAATCAAATATTGAAATATGTTTTTATTTTTTAAATAATTTTAGTAAACATTTTTAGAATTTCTTTCCAGTCACAAAATCAGTATTGGTGCTGTATGGTAAACTTTTGTTAGTAACATTTGTATTTCAAACTGCAGTCAAGTACATACTATGATTGGCATTACCAACATTATTACTACAAAATATTGTAAAAGTTTTAATTTTTTATATGACTTTTAATTCTTCCATATATTTGTCATATCTTAACTCTTAAACATTGGCAAAGTGACAAAGACTCTTTTTCCGAGATTACATTATCTAAAATAAAACATTATCACCCATTTAAAGTAAAAAGTAAAACAAAAAATACAATGAAAAATACATTTGTTAAATTTAAAACATAAATTCTGGTGTCTGGTCACATTAATTAGCATCAATTATCTAAATTCTGTGGCGTCTTAAAATTTCAAGATTGTATCTGATGCCCTAAAATAAAAGGAACATTTTTATTTCTTAACTTTTTAAACATAAATTCCTTCATAAACTATAGATTTGAAGTTTTGTAGCATATAGACGACTTAGATTTTTTTTAAATTAAATTAAATAAAGGGTTCCATGCACACAAGCGCTTTATGAAAAAATATTATGGAAGCAAAGCCGTATCATTTAACTTAGTACCGGAGCGAAAAATATATTCTGTAAACAACAAAGAAAGGCAACAAAAATAGAGACAGAAAGAAAGCAAAAACAAGCCCAAAATTATTTCCCAATTATAAAAGCGACAAGAAACTAGAAACTGAAAGTGCCAACCTCTGAGCAACAACATGGGGTCATGGTGGAGGGAGATGAGGAATAACATGGGGTCATGGTGGAGGGAGATGAGGAATAACCTGG
>CM033648.1:91153646-91225820 GCA_019512145.1 Engystomops pustulosus | reverse complement strand
TACCTGGGATCACCGCTCCCCGTGACGTCATCGGGGAGTGGCGATCCGTCTCCATGGTAGCCTCGGGTCTTCCGAATACCCGAGGCTATTTCGTTTTAACCCCTTCATTACAATGTGCTGATAGCACATTGTAATGATTGAGGAGGAAAATCCCCATATACTGCCATACCGTAGTATGGCAGTATATGATAGGATCGATCAGACATACTGCCATACCGTAGTATGGCAGTATATGATAGGATCGATCAGACAACCTAGGGTTAAAGTACCCTAGGGTGTCTGAAAAATAGTAAAAAGAATAATAAAAAAAAGTTTAACAAAAAAAAATTATAATAAAAAAACCTAAAATTTCAAATCACCCCGAGGAACAACATGGGGTCATGGTGGAGGGAGATGAGGAATATCCTGGAGTCATGGTGGAGGGAGATGAGGAATAACATGGGGTCATGGTGGAGGGAGATGAGGAATATTCTGGGGTCATGGTGGAGGGAGATGAGGAATATTCTGGGGTCATGGTGGAGGGAGATGAGAAATAACATGGAGTCATGGTGGAGGGAGATGAGGAACAACATGGGGTCATGGTGGAGGGAGATGAGGAATATTCTGGGGTCATGGTGGAGGGAGATGAGGAATATTCTGGGGTCGTGGTGGAGGGAGATGAGGAATAATATGGGCTCATGATGTAGGGAAATAAGGAAAGGGTCAATCTGTTCAATGTTTCTTTTTAAACAAAGGAAAATCCCCTGACTGATGATATGAGGAAGAATAATGTAAATCCTCTAACAACCTTTTTTGCCTTTCCATTTTTTACTCCCCACTTTTAAAAAGCAATACCTTTTTTATTTTTCCATGTAAAGAGCTCTGTTTTGCTTTGTTTTCTGCGTAACAAATTGCACTTCATAGTGACGGTATATACTATTCTATGCCATGTACTGGGAAGCAGAAAAAAAATATTTGAATGCAGTGAAAATGATGAAAAACCGCATTTGCGCCATTTTCTTGTGGGCTTGGATTTTTGTAGTGCAGTAGTGCAGCTATTACCATATTGTGAGGAATTTGCAGGGGGACTTGCTACTGTTGTGTTTAGCTCTTAGTGACACAAATATCCACCTCAAACACCAAAGTGGGACAATTTATTAGGGGTTTGATTAGAATTAGGCAGAGTCTGCTGATTTAATATTTTTTTTTATCTTTATTTCATTTTAAACTCAAACTCATCTTGCAAAGCAGTGTGCTTTCAGTGTCGGCTACAAAATAGCCATAGACTGATGATATGAGGAAGAATAATGTGAATTTTCTAACGACTTTTTTGGTTTTGCCTTTCCATTTTTGTCTCCCCACTTTTTAAAAGCAATAACTTTTTTTTATTTTTCCATGTAAAGAGTTTTGTTTTGATTTGTTTTCTGTGTAACAAATTGCACTTCATAGTGATGGTATTTAATATTCTATGCCATGTACTGGGAAGCAGAATTTTTTTTTTAATGCAGTGAAAATGATGAAAAATGCATTTGCGCCATTTTCTTGTGGGCTTGGATTTTACAGCTTTCACTGTGTGCCCCAAATGACAGATCATCATTATGTGGGTCAGTACGATCACTGAGATAACAAATTTGTATAGGTTTTATAATGTTTTCATACATGTACAAAAATTAAAACCTTTACAAAAAATGTTTTCATTTTGCCATCTTCTGGCGCCAATAACTTTTTCATACTTTAGTGTACAGTGCTGTGAGTGGTGTCATTTTTTGTGACTTTTGATGATCTTTTCAATGCTTCTAATATTAGGACGGTGTGACCTTTTGATCACTTTTTATTGAGTTTTCAAAATGGCAAAAAAGTGCCATTTGCGAGATAGATAGGAGATAGATAGATAGATAGATAGATAGATAGATATGAGATAGATAGATAGATAGATAGATAGATAGATAGATAGATAGATATGAGATAGATAGGAGATAGATAGATATGAGAGATAGATAGATAGATAGATAGATATGAGATAGATAGATAGATAGATAGATAGATAGATATGAGATAGATAGATATATAGATATGAGATAGATAGATAGATAGATAGATATGAGATAGATAGATATGTAGATATGAGATAGATAGATAGATAGATAGATAGATATGAGATAGATAGATAGATAGATAGATAGATAGATATGAGATAGATAGATATGAGATAGATAGATAGATAGATAGATAGATAACTTACCTTCAAAGAATATATCAGAGGAAATATTCCTCTGAAATTAATCACAGACCAGGTCATGCACACGTTGTGCTTTTTACGATAGGAGGCCAATTGATAAGACTGTTGAGGTGGTAGAGGACCTTGTGATTGTGAAAGAGCTCTTGCTGAAAGTGGATTATCTCCTGGTGGTGGTGGAGGAACTTCTGATGGAGGTGGAGAATCTTTTTGTAGTTTTAGAGGGTCTTCTGGTGAGTATGGTAGAGGCAGCTCAAGGTAGGCTGGAGGAGGAGGCAAGTCTGGAGATGTTATGGGTGGCATTGATAAATGATCCATCAGAACGGCCCCATTGTAGATATGATATATGTTATACTGATGTCCGGATGGATACAGCTCCTCATCAGGTGGTCTTTTATCTTCTGTCGGCATTCTCCTGGAGAGTTCACAGTGCAGCTTCTGACCTTACTACCTAAGAATGAAGAGACTTTACAAGTCCGAGCTTAGACTAGATTACACCTTATGATACACCCACTAGGGGAAATTTGTATAACTACGTCAAGAATTTCACCCTTGGCAATTTAAAGGGGAAAGAGTCTATTTCAACCTGTACAAAATTTTACATTGTATAAAAGAACATTGACAAAATCTGTTAACTGCATAAGACACAGAGGGGGACATTGAGCTGTTTTTTTACACAGTTTTTGCCCTTTTTTTTGCACAAAACGTGGCGCAGTTAGTTAATTTGCCGCATTTTTGCGACTTTTTCTGGCGCACGTCAAAGTCCGGCACTTAGTGGTTTTGATTCCCTGTGCCTTATCTGACATAGTGGGGCAGATTTACTTACCCGGTCCATTCGCGATCCAGCAGCGCGTTCTCTGCGGTGGATTCGGGTCCGGCCAGGATTCACTAAGGTAGTTCCTCCGCCGTCCACCAGGTGGCGCTTCTGCGCTGAAAAGCATCTGAACGCACTGGAATTCATCGGGCCGGACCAAGTGAAGGTAAGCGTGTCCCAAGCGACACTTTTTTTGTTTTAAGTGCGGCGGTTTTTCAGAATCCGTCGGGTTTTCGTTCGGCCACGCCCCCCGATTTCCATTGCGTGCATGCCGGCGCCGATGCGCCACAATCCGATCGTGTGCGCCAAAATCCCGGGGCAATTCAGGGGAAATCGGCGCAAATCGGAAATATTCGGGTAACACGTCGGGAAAACGCGAATCGGGCCCTTAGTAAATGACCCCCAGTGAGCGGCTGCTATACAGATGTTTGCACCGGATCTATCACAAATTTGCACCTAAAAAGACCCAAAAATGCATCAACTCTGAGCAGCTGCACTTGAAAAAAACTTCCCTTTTCATTACTAAAAACAAAGGTTTTCGCTTCCCAAATGAAAAATTCCCTCTATGCAACACAAAAAATACTTCAGCTCAGTTTTAAAATGTATAATTTCTCCAGTAACGACTTCATCATTGTCTATGGGATCATCTCTGGGAGTGATTATTGTCTTATTGTACAGATCTGAGAATATTATCAGACTCCATTTCATGTACATTATAATAAAAAAGGCAAAGACTCATTTGAGCAAGAATTTTTTTAATTTTTATTTTTAAATATCTGTAATTTTTAGTCCCTGCAGTTACATCACAATGTAGTCCGGACATTTTACAAGCTGAGACTTTGGGGGACATTAATCATAGTGGGTCTCAGGTTCGCCTATTTTTGCGCCTGGTTTGCTCTTCTTTTTGGCTCCTGATCTATGATGGATCTGGTTCTGCCTTAGTAAATGCACTTTGGATTTGTCTCATGTCCGTTTCGTTTGAGCCTAACTTTGTCTCAAATTGTTAGATCTCATTTGTGAGCAGTAATGAAAGGAGACTGAGAAAATGTGGCAGAACGTTCAGGGCTTCATCTCTGCACAAAAAACCTATCATTGTGATGTAACTGCAGGGACTAAAAGTTACAGATATGCAAAAAAAAAAAAAAAAAATTCTTGCTCCGATGAGTCTTTTCCTTTTTTATTATAATGTACAGTAAATGGAGACTGATAATATTCTCCGATCTGTACAATAAGACAATAATCACTCCCAGAGATGATCCCATAGACAATGATGAAGTCGTTACTGGAGAAATTTTACATTTTAAAACTGAGCAGAAGTATTTTCCATGTTGCATGGAGGGAATTTTTCATTTTGGAACCTAAAAATTATGTTTTTAGTAATGTAAAGTGATTTTTTTTGGAAGTGCAGCTGCTCAGAGGAGGTGCATTTTCTGCGCCTATTTTGTGCCTTTTTAGGCGCACTTTTGTGATAGATCCCGTGCAAACATCTGTATAGGAGGCTCTCACTATGTCAGATAAGGCGCAGGGACTCAAAACCACTAAGTGCCGAACTTTGCCGTGCGCCAGAAATGGCGGATAAATGCGCCTAATTAACGAGATGCGCCAGATTTTCACGCTAAAAGACGCTCAAAACAGTCTAACAGACTATGATTAATGTCCCCCTTTATGTGCAGAGATGAAGTCCCGAACCTTCTGTCACCTTTTTTTTAATCTCTTTCAATTATTAGTCTCAAATGAGATTTACTTTGTAGGTTACAAATTAGAGACAAATTTGGCGCAAATTAATCGGACATGCAAAAATCCAAAACGCATTTATTAAGGCAGAAGTAGATCCATTATAAATCACAAGCCAAAAAAAAAGAACAAACCAGGCGCAAAAGTAGGCGAACCTGAGACCCCCTATGATTAATGTCCCCCCCCCCAATGTTAATATAAAATGTGGTTATATCTGATCTACTGCCTCTCGTTGGCTTTAGTATAGACTTCTATGGCAGCTGTGGATGTAGTTGTTGCGGCTCTGAGCTCTGCAGCAGGAGACCAGCACTGGGGGATCCCCTCCAGGAGAAGCCCCTGCTGAGGAGGTCACTGGGTGCAGGGTGTCACACACCTGGGTGCTGCTGAGGAGGTCACTGGGTGCTGGGTGTCACACACCTGGGTGCTGCTGAGGAGGTCACTGGGTGCAGGGTGTCACACACCTGGGTGCTGCTGTGAGTGTTATTCTCATTCTGGGCAGTGGGAGAAGCAGAGAGGAGCTTGTAGCAGGATCACATGTAAGTGCCTGAATCTAACATTGCGCCTAAACTGCGCCAAAATTGCGCCTAAACTGTGTTAAAGTAAAGTGATTAATAAGAGGCAGAAAATTAACTTATCACAGTTGGTAATAATTCTGGCAAAACAGTGCACCAGAATTTAGGCGCAACTACTACACTTAGGCGCACAAAAGTGATAAATGTGGCCCATTGTTTTACAGTATATGCAAATTTTCTACCAAAGACCAACCCTCCCCACCGCTCACCAAAAACTTCCATGACCTCAGAATGAGAAAAGCTAAAACGGGAACAGGAAAGAAGAGAAAGAAAAATAATAGGGGACTTTTTATCTGAATATTTTTCATGAATGTTCTTCCTCCCCCCCCCCCCCCGTGCTACAGAAATCATTTACAGAGATGACGGGTTGGATTTTAATAAAATAGAGAAAGGCTATCCCTTTAAGAGATGTTACTGAATCAATGACATTGCATAAGGATGAGATCTTTCTAGTGCTTTGCACTCCGTTTGCTCTGCAATTTTTGTAATGGCCCCAAGGTTGAACTTATGAGATATTGGGGGCAGTCAGTCACAGTCTTTCAGGCTGGTTCTTATCAAAGGATGGAAGTCATAAAATTACCATAGCAGCATTGGTGGGAAGTCACAATTACAGTCTGAGTTTAGCACAGGGTGAAGTAACCAAATGCCATAACCAAGGATTACAACACATATATCATCATGGATAGGCAATAGTTAATAAGTACCACAAAGCTCATAAACAACTTAAAATTTCATAGTAGCAAAAGACACAAAAGAACTGCGTAAATGCAGTGTAGTGATAAGAGCATCCAGGTTTACAGAGCTGAATTGCAACCATAAATGCAGTAAGTATTTGGAGGATACTACCAGGATCAAAACAGTATCCTGCAAATAAAGGGGAGATGAGCAACAGTGCAGTTCAGGACAACTTTCAGAAAGTGGGGGCACTGTCTAATAAGAGGATTAAGGGGGCAGCATGAAGATTGGGGATGAAAATATTACCAACACAATAAGGAAATGCTTGTGTATATATTTGATAGAAAATAGAAAATCACTGAAAACCGCTTAGGATTTACATGAAATAGAACTCACTGCTAAAAATTAAGGGGTCTGATGTATAAATGAAACACAGGGGCAGATTTACTTACCCGTTCCATTCGCGATCCAGCGGCGCGTTCTCTGTGCTGGATTCGGGTCCGTCCGGGATTTAATAAGGTAGTTCCTCCGCCGTCCACCAGGTGGCTGCGCTGCGCTGAAAAGCATCTGAACGCGCTGGAGTTCACCGGCTCGGGCTGAGTGAAGGTAAGTTCAAGCTCCGCGACAGATTTTTTGTTTTAAATGCGGCGGTGTTTCCGAATCCGTCGGGTTTTCGTTCGGCCACGCCCCCGATTCCCGATGCGACACACTCAGATCGCGTGTGCCAAAATCCCGGGGCAATTCAGGGGAAATCGGCACAAATCGGAAATATTCGGGTAACACGTTGGGAAAACGCGAATCGGGCCCTTAGTAAATGACCCCCAGTGTCTTTATCAGATACAGTAAAATAAAAACGTAAGCGCCCTGTAATGGGGGGGGGGGGGATGCAGGGGGCACCAGATTCATGCAAAATGGGCACTACAAATCCTGAATCTGGCGCCCCCTGCGCACTACAGAGGCAACTGCACATAGCTCAGTATGCACTGTTTGTGATAAATGTAGGCCACTGAGGTTATTTTAATACACGCAGTCCCCAGCTTAGGTACAAGATAGGGTCCGGAGGTTTGTTCTTAAGTTGAATTTGCATGTAAGTCGAAACTGTATATTGTATAATTGTAAATCCAGACAAAAAAAAAATTGGCCCCAGGAACATTTGGAGTTAAAACATTTTTTGCTGTAATGGGAACAAGGATTATCCATAAAGCTTCATTACAGACACCTGACAGCTGATCATTGCAGCCTGGGACTATAGTAAAGCAATCAGAGACTTCACCAGAGGTCACAGGGGTCCGTCTGTAACTATGGGTTGTCTGTTTATTTTTAGGCATACCCTAAGGCAAGTGTAATACTACACTAAAGTATAAAAACTCCAGTGATAAATATTTTTGTATAAATAACAATAAAAATTTCACTGTAACAAAGAAAGCAAACACATCAGTCAGATCCATTCTCGTCCAGGTCAGAATTTACTTTGAAAATATATAAACAGACAACATTAATCTACATAAACACAGCTGATAATACACATATATTACACTAAATAGTAGTAGCAATAGTAAAAAACATGATACAATGCAAAAGATACACTGGGAGGAATTAATTAAGACTGGCGTTTTGAACACACCCACTGACGGTCCAGCACTAGATAGGGGATACAGGCGCAAACTCCGCCAGTTCTGAACAGTAGACCGGGTCTGAATTGTTGGGGTAATTTTGCTACAGCATCTGCCGATTTTTCGGAGAAGGCCAAAATCTGTTGAGGAGAGGGTGAACCATTTGTGTTCTCTGCCAGAAAATTGGTGGAGAAGGCATAATGGGGGGAATTTATCAAGCTGCCTAAGAGTAAGAATGTGCTTAGTTGCCTATGGCAAGCAATCACAGCTGCCCTTTAAAATATTCATGAGTGCGGGTAAAATGAAAGCTGTGCTGTGATTGGCTGCCATGGGCAACTAAGCACATTCTGGGGCACATTTACTAAGGGTCCGAATTGCATTTTTCCGCCGGGTTTCCTGAATTTTTCCGATCTGAGCCGGATTTTGGCGCACGCGATCGGATTGTGGCGCATCGGTGCCGGTTTTCAGGTGACAGAAAATGGGCGGAGGGGTGGCCGTCGGAAAACCTGGCGGATTCGGAAAAGACGCAGAATTTTTTTAAAAATTTGTGTCGCAAATATAGCACTCACATACACCGAGACGGAGGAGCTGAATTCCGGCGAACTTCAGCGCAGCAGCGACACCTGGTGGACATCGGGCTACGACCTTAGTGAATCCTGGCAGAACCCAATTCAGCGCTGGAGAACACGCTGCTGGATCGCGACTGGACCGGGTAAGTAAATGTGCCCCTCTTACTCTTAGGCAGCTTGATAAATCTCCCCCAATGTATCAACCCCACTGTGCATTGCAACAAAATAAGAAAATAACTATAACATAGGTTATAAAAAATAACAATGTTTTAAACACAAAATAATAACTGATAAATAACCATTAAAAGACAATTGCAAAAAATAAAATATTAGTTTTCTCATTATTATTATTATTAACTTTTTTAAGAAATGATTATTTATTTTACTATCATTATTTATGTTTGGATTATAGTTTTATTCTTTGTCATACTTTTTAAAATTTTCAGAAATATTCACTTGTATTATCGTATTACAAAAAATCATAAAATCATGATTTGTTGTCTTTTATTATGATTTTTTTTTTTTTTTTGCTCTTAACACAGTTTTATGTTTAGGCCTTATCAGGGCTGGCCTAAAGGTTTTCTATTTCACTTTATCCATAGGATAGGGGATAACATGCTGATTGGAGAGCCTCAACTCCCACCAATCTGCATACAAATATTGTGATAATTTATTCTACAGGCAGTCACCGGGGATACGTACAAGATAGGGTCCGTAGGTTTGTCCTTAAGTTGAATTTGTATGTAAGTCGAAACTGTATATTTTATAATTGTAGATCCAGACAATTTTTTTTTTTTTGCCCCAGTGACAATTGGAGTTTCAAAATTTTTTGCTGTAATGGGACCAAGGATTATCAATAAAACTTTATTACAGACAATTTTAAGCTGATTGTTGCAATTTGCGACTATAGTAACATCCAGAGGTCACAGTGGGCAGAGGGGTCCATCTGTAACCAGGGGTCGTCTGTAAGTCGGGTGTCCTTAAGTAGGGGACCGCATGTATTTATAGAATTGGAAAATCAACCAAAAAACAGATTTTTTAAAATATATTTTGATTTCATTTATTTATTTTTTTTTAATTTTTGTAGATGGTTTATATACAGTTTGAGTGAGAAGAAGATTTAAACAGATTTTAAAAAATGAGTCATAACTGTAATAAATGGAAACCAGCCATTCACGACACGTCACATGACATCAAATTTCCTGCCCGGACTTGTAAGAAACAGGAAGTCCTAATTGTAAGAAGTCAGGGGCGGAGCTTACATCTTCTGGCTCCTGAATGAGCCCTTTAAGGTGCTGTTTTCTAAGCTCTGCCACGTTGAAAATGGAAATATTACAAACGCTTCATACCCCCGGGCTGTGTATTAATTGCTGGCTTCTGAGGCTTGTGTGGGTTGTCATGTGGACGTCCACTCTCAGATTACCCAATCCTTAAATTAAAATGGTCAAGGACGAAGGAACATGATTATAACAGTAACTATACCATGAAAAAGGGTGAGCCGAGATTTAGATCCATAACTCCAAAATGACCCCTTACGCCATTGTCTGTCTCATAATATTTAGAGCCGGAAAAACTTTGTTAGCAACAAGTTACATTAAATCCAATAGAAGAATTTGCCGAGGATCCAACAGTTTGGCTCCTGATCAGGAGAGGAGGGAGCAGGATTATTAACCACAGGGCGATGCTTATCAATGTAATAATCGTGTTCACAATGTAGAAGCTGCAGCGACCCTCCACGAAGCACTGGAAGACAGAGGAAAATACATATTGTAAAAACAGATAAGGCTCAGTCCACATTTGGGTTGTGAATTAACGTTAAACTCTTCGTTTTAGGATTGCGCAATGGAAACGAAAAACCGGAAAGAGAACAGAAGTTCTTTTGTTCGTCTTCTGTTCAACATTGACTTCAATATACCAAAGGTTACCTATCAATACTCTTCCATTATTAATAGCAGAAAAACGGATGCAGACTGTCGTAGAAGGGCGAACTTATAGATAGATGTAAAATAAATAGTGATCAGATAGATGGATAGCTACATAGATAATAGGGGTCATTTACTAAGGGCCCGAATTGCGTTTTTACATCGGGTTACACAAATTTTACCGTTTTGCGGCGATTTTCCCTGAATTGCCCGGTTTCGGAGAAATTGCCGTATTTTTTAAAAATAAATGTGTCGCTTGACACGCACTTACCTGCACCCGGCCTGGCTTAGTGGACTTCAGTGCACTCCGACGAAATTCAGCACAGCAGCGACCCCTGGTGGACATCGGGGGAACTACCTTAGTGAATCGACGGAAGACCCGAATCCTCCGCAGAGAACGCTCCGCTGGATCACGAATGGATCGGGTAAGTAAATCTGCCCAAATGAGTTTAAAAGATGTCTTTGCCGGACCATGACATTCCCCAACATCATGGTGAAGCAGCAAGTATATGAATTGCAGGCTAATTGCATGTGGGCACCACCATCTTTGGCTAGATCGTTGCGCCATCCCCCCCATTATGTCATTGGGGGACTTGTTCCGCCGCTGTGACAGTTTGGTCTCTCCCAAATGTCATTCAGCACAGTCTATGACAGTGTGCCCGTGGTACACTGTTATAGATCAGTGAGAGGATCAGTTGTGTGGTCTAAAAATACAGTAGATTTCATTTTTTATTTGTAATAATAATAAAAACCTACAAATTTTTTTAAAAACCCATAAACCTGCAAGGTAACACCGTGCCCCAAAATGTCTGATAGCCCCAAATGTCCAAATTGCTGCTATTTTGCAAAATTTTAATAAAAAGTACTCAAAAGGTCCAAATCTCCACTTTTTTGGCAAAATTTTAATTAAAAGTACTCAAAAGGTTGTACAATCTCCATAATGGAAGCAATGAAATAGTCACCTCATCCCGCAAAAAAAAAAAAAATTACACCTTATATTGTTATTGGCCTCAATTTTTATTTTTTTGTGCAAAAGATTTACATTTTTGACATTTACTAAGACATAATAATTATATAAATTTGCCATCACCATGATCGAAGCAGTAAAGAGGAAGTGCCATTTAGAGCACACAGTGAAAGATGTAAAAACAGGACCCAAAAGAAAATGGTGCAAATGTGTTTTTTTGTCAATTACACCACATATAGAATTTTTTTCCAGCTTTCCAGTACATGGAATACTAAATAATATCCCAAGAAAGTATTAATTGTTATGCAGAAAACAAAAAAGCTATGGAATTTTAAGAGTGAGGAGTAAAAATTGGAAACACAAAAATGAAAAAGGACTGTTCAATAGATAGATAGACTTACCTTATTATAACATAGCAGAAACACTAGTCCAATTGGGGGACACATTATGATGTTGATTACATAGATGAGGAGACAAAAATATGTTACAGGCTTAGATGATACAACATTGTGTTTGTGAGAAGGTTCTGTGGTAGATGGTGATGATCCTGGAGGACATCCTGGTGGTACCGGTGGTGGAGGATCTTCTGATGAGTATGGAGGGGGCAGCTCACAGTAGTCTGGAGGACGGAGCAGGTCTGGAGATGTTATGGGTGGCCCGGAGAGACTGGTAGGGATATCTCCACCAATTTCCTGGTTGTATCCTGGTAAATAATCCAGACGAAAGGCCTCATTGTAGATACAATATATGTCATACTGGTGGCCGTATGGAGACAAGTCCTTATAAGATGGTGGTGGGCTATCTCCTGTTGGCATTCTCCTACACAGGACTTACAACTATCCGGTTCCTCTGATGGTGAGAGTAGACACCTACCTGGTACAGGTTTAGGATACAATACACCTGACGTCACACCCGTCAAGTGCCTGTCATTATGGAAAGAATGTCACGTTTCAAAAAGGAGCAGGTCAACTTCCACCTGTAGACAATTTTGAGCTATTTATAGAACAGCTCACACCTTCAGGGCACCTGGCCAAAAACAAGACACTAAAGTCTTACAATACTCATATAAAAGTAGAAGGACTTCTTTTTTTTTGTGTTACTTCCAGGATCATTTTGACTATGGGACCGAGGACACTACCCATGGTACTGTCCTCATGGTTCTCCAAAAATACAAAACATGGTGCCACAGTCATAAAGATAGTTAAAAATAGTTGTAAATAGTTTTTTGCTAAATTTTGGTCAAATGGCATCAGCTTTTTTTTTGCCATCTTCTGGATCAACACAGTGGGGCGGATTTACTTACCCGGTCCAGTCGCGATCCAGCGGCGCATTCACCGACGCTGATTCGGGTTCTGCCAGGATTCACTAAGGTAGTGCTCCCGATGTCCACTAGGTGTCGCTGCTGCGCTGAAGTTCACCAGTCACCTCCTCTGTCTCGGTGTATGTGAGTGCTATTTTTGCAACA
This sequence comes from Engystomops pustulosus, assembly GCA_019512145.1. Classification (NCBI taxonomy): domain Eukaryota; kingdom Metazoa; phylum Chordata; class Amphibia; order Anura; family Leptodactylidae; genus Engystomops; species Engystomops pustulosus. The sequence continues at coordinate 91,213,274 of CM033648.1, read as the reverse complement.
CAGTTTTTTTTTTTAAATTCCGCATTTCCTCCGAATCCGTCGGGTTTTCCAACGGCCACGCCCCCCCCCCCCCCCGTTTTTTGTCGCGTGAAAGCCGGTGTCGATGCGCCACAGTCCAATCGCGTGCACCAAAATCCCGGAGCAATTCAGTGCAAATCGGAAAAATGTGGGAAACCCAGCAGAAAAACGCGATTCGGAACTTTAGTAAATGTGCCCCAGTATAATTTAGGTTCGACTTGATGGACTGATGTCTTTTTTGATGCTAAGCTACTAAACTCTACACTCCTTTTTTTATGATGGTCTTTGTTGATTTTTCTTGTTTTTGGGGGAATCTAAATATGATCAGGCATCAGGCAGTGTGCCAAGAAATGCACGGTAACAGAATATGGGGCACTTTAAACAGCTATAGGTCCACTGAGTAAAACAATGGAGGCTGTGATTCCACAGATTGTCAAAGTTTTACTATGTGTGTGTAGAAGTCTTTATTCTGGAAGGACCTGTGGTCACATGACCTTTTCTCTGTGGGACCTCACCACTTTATTTATGTCCTTAAACTCAAGTGTTGTTTTCTGCTGGCAGGATGTTGTAGAGGAATATATAATATGATTTCCAACCTATCTTTCTTATTTTTCTTCATTGTTCAATTTCTGAGAAATCTCCATTTTAACCCGTATGCTAATGAGACAGTTGGTGCACCCAAGTGGTGTCCTTGTGGGGTCCTCCGCCAACTGGAAGACTGCTATTCCTGCTAGACCATTCCCTTTCAGATAAGCAACAGATTTAGTTGTAGGAAACTTAAGATGAGACTGGGAAAAGATGGGAGTGTTTTAAGACGGGCATAGCAGTGCCCTGTCTGCTGAGGACACCCCCTTATGTACACCAACTGTCTGATTAGCATATGGTATGCTTCTTTCTTCTGCTGGGTGCCGCCATGCTTTTCCCCGGGGTGGCGGCTAGTATGACGTCAGCAGCGGCGCGTCATACTTTGCGCCTGCCGGCCAGGGAAGTTCGGTGGCGGCGCCCTGCAGAAGAAAGAAGACGGCGCGGAAGCCTGAAGACGAACCGCGCGGACTTCGGGGGAGCAGCGCTGCATATCGGGGCCACTGGAAGGTGAGTATATAAGTTTATTTTTTTTAATGCTGGGCTGCGGTGTATACTACTGGGGGAAGGCTGTATACTACATGGGGCAGGCTGTATAAAACAGTCTAACAGACTATGATTAATGTCCCCCAAAGTGTTTATGATCTTTACTGTTTATTTATATTAATATGACTTCTAGTGAAAGGGGGGTGATTTGAATTATTAGGTTTTTTAATATAGCTTTTTTTTACTTTACTATTTTTAAGACCCCCTAGGTTACTTTAACCCTAGGTTGTCTCATTGATCCTACCATATACTGCCATACTACAGTATGGCAGTATATGGGGGTTTTGTACATTATTTATTGCATTGTGTAGTTAAAACGGGACGCAAAACGAGACAGCCTCGGATCTTTGTATGACCCAAGGCTGTCCTGGTAACTGATTTCTTCCTCCGATGACTTCACAGGGGGACAGTAATCAAATCTAATAGGGCTGAGCCCATGCGCCCCTAGGGCCTCCGGAAGCCTTACCAGAGGCATTTACAGGTCAGTACTGCCACCGATCGCTGGTGTTACTTTCTTGTGGGATCAGTTTTTACGACTTTCACTCTGGACTCCAAATGATACATCTAATTTATTCTTTGGTTCGGTACGATCACGGTGATCCCAATTTATACAGGTTTTATTGTGTTTTAATACATTTTCAAAAATTAAACTTATGTGTAAAAAAAAAACAATTTTGCCATCTTCTGACGCTAATAACTTTTTCATACTTACGGAGCTGTGAGAGGTGTCATTTTATGAAAAATGAGCTGATGTTTTCATTGCTACCATTTTGATGCCTGTGCAACCTTTTGATTACTTTTGAATTCATTTTTTATGTGATGTAAATTGGTGTAAAAGTAGCATTTCAGACATTTGGGTTCCATAGGGGTTCCACCATCTGTAATAACTGTTTTCATATTTTCTTTGAAACACAGTGATATCTAAACTCATACCTGTTTGTGATTTTTACTGTGTATTACATTTTATATCAGTTCTAGGTAAATTGGGGTGATTTGATTTTTTTTTAATTTTTAATTTTCATTATTTTTGCATTCCAGCATCGTAATCTCGCCAGCCATCCCCTATTGTGTGCACACTTATACAGAATGCTGTGGATTTTACTGCAATTTTCACCCTTGTCAATGCCAGGGTCAGACTCCAATGGAAAATCGATTTATACCCTTGTAAACCTGTTATTAGCCCTTTAGCTGCACCCGCTAAGGCACTGCAGTCCAGGTTTGACTACGGTTTCAAAGGGGTTAAATACCCAGGATTAAATCTTTTCCATTCCTGGGTGTTGGTGGAGGGACTGAGCTGTGATAACATAACCAGCAGGACCTGATGTCCTGCAAACTTCCTCTGACACTGTAAAAACCTGATACAGTGGTCATTGAAGGGTTAATAGTAAGGATGAAAACTAAATTGTGTCTATAAAATGAAAAATAAAAAGATGCATGGCCTTAAATAATAAATACTGCTAAGACAATTCCAAAAGCAGAAGAAAACTGAAACATGTCCAGACTAAAGATGAATGACCCCCATTCTGTACATATTTGAAGCTTTATATTTCATTTCATCTACATCTTTGCACCCCTACATTTCTGTAACTCTACACCTCTATATCTCCGCCCCCCTATTTCCCCTTACCACTGTTCCTGCATTCCTACAACCTAATACTTGCACCGCTATACCCCAAGGTTCCTGTACCTCTACATTTCATGCAAGCCTATAACTCTATATCTTTGTTAGTGACTTTCATCTGTTCAGTTCCGAAACTGTATATCAAAATTTATTGTTATGCAGTTGAGATGCATTTTGATCTAAAGCCTTTGAATGCACAATTAAAACCATACATCCACTTTTTGAATACATGTGCAATCTATTTACCCTTATGCTACTTCTTCATTGGACATTTCGACAGGGTCATTTGATACAGCTTTTAGGACCTCATTGCTTAGGTTGCAGGCATGTAGAGGGCCTGAAGGGATAGGGCACTTGCTCTCTATTGCAGTTTATTACTATATTAGAGTTTAATAGGGGGGTTATTTTGCATGACGGGTTTTGCTCTCTTAAATACATTTTTGCAAATTAAAGAATGCTACAAAAACACTTATATTTCGCCCGTCTCTTACCCTTATATACTTTCGGCTCTACTAATCACTTCCTATGATATACAGAACTGCGTCAATATGTCTTTCTGGCACGATTTGAGCTGACGTTTTTATTGCTACCATGATGAGGACTTACAACCTTTTGATCACTTTTTATTAATGTTTTTTTTATGTAATTTTAAATTATTAAAGTGGCAGTTCGGACATATTGGTGGACGCTATAATTCTTCTAATGGGGTTTACCCGCCAAAATACAGTTTCTAATAGCTTTTGTAGATTCGGTCGGCAATTTTGGGACAAACGACCCTACCTAACATGTTTGTGATTTTTATTATTTATTACAATCGTATGATAGAATTTCAGGTTTGTATTACATTTTTTTTTTACATATTTTTACAACTATTTTTTAACCCTCTCGTGACACCCTTACAAAGATGACAGCCCCCATACAGCCTCAGCAGCTCTGCCTCATGGTAGCACGCACAGAGCATTACAGTTTAATTTTTTGCTTCTCATTTGTAATGTCACGGGCAGGGGGCACTAGCCTCTCTGCTGCCTGATTGAACTATAGAAAGAAGGCCGCCGCCCCCCCTGCCCCCTTGGTTGCGATAATTATATGTTAATGCCTAGTGCACATACACAATAGTCTCCAACGCATAGTAACTTTTAACCCGCATCCGTACTGATTCACGCAAAACTGCACATGTTACGCACCCTCATTGCTCCCTCACAGTATAGCAGCTTTTGGATGGACCATGTCATGGTCCTTAAGTTGCAGAGATCTTCGGTGTAGCAAGTGGTGTCCGGAAGATAGTTGACTTGGTTTTGCTAGAGAAAGGAGGAAGGTTTTTGGGGTGGTGGCATTGCAGAGCTAAAGAGATACCAATAGGTGGCAAGATCCTTTTCGGTTGTAACTTAGAGACATTATGGGGCATAGTCAGAAGTGTTTGACTATTAAATATATCGTGGGATTTTTCTTCCTCACACCATAATACTGTGCAGAAGCATGAATGACTATTGGTAGCCATCTATAATGCTGTGTCGTTCCCACGGGACTTTTATTGCACATGAATAGCCAGATGCAGTAAGCCCATGCTGACTGCAAATATTTGCTCCTTATGGTCACCTAAAACGGAGCCCTACTGACAGCCAGGAGGAATACATTGTGGGGGACTATATTTTATTTAGAGGGTCACATTGGCACCAGATTTATTAAAGTGTTTGCCGCCAGTTTTCTCTCTGACTTTTGCTTATAAGAACGTTCAAACTGCTGATTCTGTGTATTAGAAAGTGTCTGCACCAGTTTTTGTGTTGTGGCTTGCTATACCAAACGCACACAATCTCTGCACATAGACGCGCGATGTTTCCGTGCCTGAAGTCGGACCATCGCCACATTATCATGCATTGTCCTACAGACTGTGTTGCAGCACGTTCTAGGTTAAAGGGGCACCAAGAAAAGTTGCTGTCTTTTGGAGCTGTGTATAAGGTCGACCGATCATGGCGCACCCTGCACATTTTGGGGGACATCAATTATAGGCTGCACTAAATGTAACCAGTTCATATGAATCTGCTCTCTCGTTCCCCAATGCTTGCGGATCTATCAGGAGACTCCATAGCCCCTAGCTTGTGGGGCATGCAAAAAAGCACCGGAAGGGCACAGGCCTATCGGCAGTGCGGCAGAAGACGAAAGCATCGCCCCGTTGCACTCCCACTGCAGACTCTACTCTCTGCTCTGTGCCGGGACGGCACCAAGAATCCTGTACACCCCTGTTTTTTCCAAGCATACAAGCTGTTTAATAAATATCCCCTTCACTAGACAAAGTGCTCTAGTGCGTTTGCACAGTTTTGTAAATGTGGCTAGTGGGGTGAGATGTGCAAAATTAACAGCAGGGCAAGAGTTACTATCAATTCCCTGAGCATTATTTTTACTATATGTTGTTGCAACACACAACCGCTACACATTTGTACCTGACCTAACCTGCCCCATGCACAGGGTCTCAGCCTCTTATCTCCATAGTCGCCACCGGCTCAGCACTGCTTATCGTCCATCAACTCCTGCTCGTGTTCCTGGCTTTGGCTTTTGTCCGGTGAGGAGAGGAGGGAGCTGCAGCACTTTATCCAGCACATGAGAGACTACTCAACCTCTGTAAGACCCTTTCCCATCCTATATCTTTGTGCAGACCGATATCCTTTGCCTGTCACACAAGACTGAGGTCCATCCCTGGACTGTCAGATGCTGGAGCAAGGGACTGGGTAATGCCACGGCTGTGCACGCTGAATCCTCTGCTGAACAGACAGTACCTACCAGCACAGGCAACGCACAGACAATGAGGGTGATGGTCGCCGGACTGCATCAGTCACAGGTCCGGCACTGCACTCAACAAGGTACATTTCACAGTGGCTCCCGGCTTGCCTGAATGTGGTGTGAGAACTACTTGCATGGCATCGCACTCTTATATTGCACTGCACCTTGCAATCCTACATTCATATCATGACATCTTCATATGGCGCCGATATGAGATGCGACTGTGCCTCCACACTAATCACTTTCAGTCTACTGCGCCCTTCTCCTCCTGACGAACTTCTAGCCAGGACATTCTGCTTCATAATTTTTAACTTGGCATGTCCTTGCTTTAAAACCACAACCAACCAATTTTCGTCTGCATGATGTCGGCATGCCGCCCCCCTCGTTTTCAAACCAGGGGGCCGCGCCGCCCAAGGCGAGATTCTCACTTGCCTCAGGGGGTGGGCGCTCCTGGTACGGGTGCTCCCCGGACCCATATCTAGGGTTGCGGCCCACCTGTGCCACGCGCTACAAAACGCTTTGCAAGTTCCCTTTGGAACAACCTGTGGTACCACGCCGCAGCAATCCAACCTCTTTGTGGCATTCTCTGGTGAAAACCGTGGCCACTTAATCCGGCCCAGGTTTGGCTACAATCATCGTCCGTGGTGATCCCATCAGGTCCACTAACCCCTAAGCCTGACCAGGGAAATCTTTTTTTGATATTTTACACATCCCTTTCTCCATGACGGATATAAATCTCTGGTGCCCACAATAAGCCTCACATCTTTTATTGTTCTTGTGATTCTCCTGGATCTTGACTGTGTGTTAAGATGTTCAATGTTTTTTGAATAATCTCCGTTATTTCTATAATTCTTTGAAAATTGGGAATAATTGCAAAACAATAATCTTTTTTCTTTTGATCGAGTTCTTTTGTGTTGTAAATTTCTTCTTTATTTAATAAAAGTCTCTCTAGAATATTTGCTATTTCCAATATTACTTTTTCCGTATGGGACTAAGTTCATTCCTTTTTGGGAAAATTTAGTTTCTAATGAGTGTTTTGCATCCCTTGCATTATTGCAAAACAATCAGCTGCTTCCTTTATCCTAGCTCCTCCACATTTTTTTCCTCTCTTATTCTGATTGTGTTATATAATTGTAACAAGGTTCTCTATCCATCTGATTTATGGTTATTGCATCTCATACAACTCACTCAAAACTCAATTTACCAATGCAATGGTTCAATAAGAGGCAAGACTGTCTCCTTCCCCCTGTGGCTCCTCTAGTAGGTAAAAAAAAGGAAAATTGCCCCATTCTTAATTAAAAGTGTTTGGGTTTTTTTTTTCTGTCTTAGAGACGTGTTTTTTAGAGATGGATTTCATTGCAAAACATTTGTCACATTGTGTTTTAACACAACCGTTCTTTCTCCCCTGTTTTCGTTCTCCTCCTCTCATGTTTATGTCTATTTCCTATTAAAAACATTTCCCCATTATGACATGAAAATGGCTTTCCCCTGTGTGACTTCTCTCATGTACAACAAGATTTGATTTTTTCATAAAACTTTCCCACATTCTGAACTGAAAACGGTTTTTCTTTTTTCTTTCCCTGTGTGAATTCTCCTCATGTTTAAACAAGATCTGATTCCTAATAACCATTTTCCCCACATTCTGAACATGAAAATGGATTCTTCTCCCCTGTGTTGAGTTCCTCTCATGTTTTAACAAATCTGATTTCCTAATAACATTTTTCCACATTCTGAACATGACTGGCTTCTCCACTGTGTGAATTTTGCCTTCTCATGTTTACAAGATCTGATTTCTGACTAAAGCATTTGCTACTTCTGAGAACTGAAAAAAACAAAAAGGACAATAAAATCATTCTCCCCTGTGTTGATTCTCTCATGTAACAACAAGATTTTATTTTTCAATAAACATTTCGCACAATTCTGAACATGAAAACGGTTTCTTTCTGTTTTCTTCTCCTCCCCTGTGTGAATTCTCTCATGTACACCACAATATTTGATTTTTTGATAAACAGTTCCCACATTCTGACATGAAAACGGTTTTTTTTCCTTCCCCTGGTTGAATTCTCTCATGTTAGACAAGAGTGAATTTTGAGTAAACCATTTTTCCCACATTCTGAACAGAAACGGCTTCTTCTCCCCTGTGTGCGTTCTCCTCATGTTTAACGATAGGATTTCTGACTAAAACAGTTTGTCACATTCTGGACATGGAAAATTTCTTTCTCTCATCTCTCCTGTGTGAATTCTCTTATGTTCAACAGATTGACTTTTGAGTAAAACATTTTCCAACATTCTAACCATGAAAATGGCTTCTCCCCTGTGTGGAAGTTTCCTGATATTAACAAACTGATTTCTGACTACAACATTTCCCACATTCTGAACATGAAAATGGCTTCTCTGCCGTAGTGAAATTCTTGATGTTTACAAGATCTGATTTCTGATATAACATTTCCTACATTTGCTGGCAAAGGACTTCTCCCCTGTGTGATTTTCTGACTGATGTTGAGGAATTCCATTTATGAGTAAAACATTTGTCACATTCAGAACAATGAAAATGTTTCTGGTGCACTCTTAGATCTCGGCTGACCTCTGTGGTGGCTCTTTTTTGGACCATTTAGTCTGTTAGTGTATCGCAACAGATGCCCAATGTAATAGGATCATGATATAGCTGTATGGCAATGAAGGTCAATGGTGAATCTCTGCTGTGTTGTTTCGTATTTTCGTTGCTGATCACCACCTCATCAGCTGTTAATATCTAAGATATCAGATTTCCTCTAGCCACAAGTGACGTCATCTGCCGGGAATAACAGGTTGATCATAATAACGTTAATAAAATCTTATGATATAAATTTCATAAATTTTTTTGCATAAATTGCCAACTTGTTTTACTTTTTAAATTAACCATTTCTGATGTCCCACTGTGAACACAAAACAACTTCTCCGTCCTGTGTGAATCTTTCTCAGTAAACGAGATTAAAACAGAGTAAACATCTGTCCGCATTAGGGGTCATTTATCTTAGGATTTTATTTTTATTCTCTCCTATATTTGCAACTTTTTTGGAAGCATGTGCATATTTGCAAAAAACAAACCAAAATAAAGCACCTCCACTCGCCTATCAAAGTCCACAGCAACATATTTTTTTTAGGTCCACACCATATTGAAGATCTCAAATATGGTGCAAATCTCTGTAACGAAGTTGCCGCAGTCAACTTTGAGGCAAATACGCATTCCTGAGTAGAGCGTAGGAAAGCTTAGAGCACCTTTTTTAGCAACTTTAAAAAAAATTTCACAAAAACTCAGCCTGCTGAAATCACCCTCTAGATACATCAAACAAATCCAAAACCAGATAAACCGAAAAAGACACAGACAATTGTCCAGCTAAAGATGAAGACCTCTATTTTTGTTCATATTTGAATCTTTATATTTCACTTTATCTACATCTTTAGCCCCTACAAACCCTGTAAGATTGACTACAACCGTACATATCGCAAACCTTTAACACAATTGCCTCATTACAGTAATGACCTCCCTAGACCAGCTTTAGCTGCTATCAATTTGTGCCAAAAATTGTTACAAAACAAGTCTCAAATATAGAGAGACGGAAATATCTCAGATTCACAGTGTGTGCCACAATTTTGCGCCCACAAAAATAACAAGTCATGATGTCAGAATCCCAACCAATATTGTGGTGCCCAAACCTGCATAATTAGGTGCAGGAGGCACGCAATGAAAGAAGAGTAATCACACCATTTTCCTTCCGTTTGAAGGCTACATAAATGCCACCTTATTTATTGTGGTAGTGATGTAGGCAGAATTACTTATGTGAAGAAAAGGAAAAATCATTTCTAGACGCAATGAAGGGCTATTACGTCCCCGCGGCAAAAACAAAACCAAAAACACAGCCTGGGGGTCCCTGCACCAGCGTCCATGTCTCCTGGCCCAGCTCCCTCTCCACACATATCTGGACCTGTTCTCTCTCTCCATTCTGGTCTCAGTCGCTCAGTCTAAGCTCCTCCAGTAGATCTTCCACCATAAGTTCTCCTCATGTGAGTCCTGCTTGGGTCTCTTATACCCCTTGGTCTGCCCCTCCTGTCTCCACAACCTCCCCCCTGTAATGGAAGGGTGTTGGTCGCCAGGCTAATTGTTTATGACACCCTTCTTATGTTTTATCATCAGTTCCCACCACAGAAATGAGGCCAGATGTGTCTTCTGATTAAACTAATAACTTCATTTGCACATCTTGACCTGTAAATGCCTCTCTTGATTCCCTACTGATATCCACATCCTGAACAATAGGGAATGCAAATCCACGCAGATACGCACACCTATGACCGTGTGCTGCCCTGTCCTGGAAATGGTTCATGAAGAGAAGAATATTTATAATTTACCGTTTTTGCAAACCACAACAGTTTGTTTTTTTTTTTTTCCAAGACATCTCGCCTTATCATATAAGGTCCTATTGTTTGCATTGCCTCTGTTTTCCTCGATCAAACCATTTATTTACATCATAGACATGGTTTTGCACATTTTGTATCTCACAGGTTTTTCAAGGCAAGCAGGTCTATAACTTTGCACACCCACTAATTGAGACGCATGTATCAGGTGTGTACTAAATTACATGTACTAACAAATAACAATAAATAATGAGATTCAATACATCCAGAACCTCAGGTGGCAGGTAGCTTGTTTCTGTTAGAGTATCTGATTTATTTACATGTGGCTATAAGATGGCTTAATCCTTATTCCCACATCCCGCCCAAATGCACATAGGGTGCAGAGCCCGGGCTCCGAGAGTAGTGGTGCGATGTACCACAGGGTGGTTGTCGGTTGGTACTTCTCCGCTATGGTGCACGTCCATTCCAGAGCTACAAAGCTTTTACTTTTTTTTTAACCTACATTTCTTCTTTTCCTTCTCCATTATTCTTTAAAACCCTTAGTGCCAGCTCATTTGCGGCCTGATGACCAAGGCCTTATTTTTGCCAAAACTAGCTGTGTCATTTAATCCGGTTATAACCTTTAGAAACTTCAACTTACCCAATTGTTGTTGTTTAGTTTTTTCCATGAAATTTTTTTTGTCTTTAAATTTAGTGGGAAATTTTGAGATGCATTTTTTAATTTATTTATGAAAAAAAAGGTGAATTTGGCACACATTTTGAACAAAAAATGGCTATTTTCAACTCACAAATGTTCTGTTTTTTAAACTCATGGTCTTATTTACCCACATTAGTTACTAACTAACTATGATACAAATCGAACAGCATTCTCTAAAATTTCAAGAAAATTTTTAGAAATAAATTTTTTAGGGACCTCTCATTTCTTTCCCAGTTTCTATTAACTTCACCCTCATGAGAAAATGAAACGGGGTTCGTCCCCTGTGTGAATTCTGCTGATGTTATTATAGCACCTGAATTATTAGCAAAACATTTTACCACAATTTCTAAACATAAACGGCTTTTCTACCGTTGAATTCTCTTGATGGTGGCACTTGCTTTTAAAAGTAAAACATTTTCCACATTCTGAACATGAAAATAGATTCTCAAGCCATAATAAATCCGGGCAGAACGGATCTTCTAAATAATTTGAAGAAAAGGGAGCTTGAGTCTTTCTCAAATTCATGTAAGAGCCCAAACATTGCCATCTATGGATTAACGACCACATTTTTTTTTCAACTTTATTAATTAATAGTGAGTTCAGCAGCCTTTATTAAGTTCAGGAGGACCCCCTTAAAATAATTCCAGTGAGTTCATCAGCCCCAATTAATGCAAATATCATCAGCTGCCCCATTTTAAATTGAACAAGTTAGCAGCAACCTCGTCATGCCCCCACCCTAATGTAAGTCTAGAGTTTATAACATTGACCCCTTGCCCATCCCCCAGAGCAGAGGTCACTAGCACAGCTCGATCACCCTAAATTAATCAAAGCAGTGTTCAGGAGGGTCCTGTAAACCAAAAACACTTTACATACCTCCACAGCATGGAGCTCTCGGCTCTCCTGTCACTGAGTCCTCCTCCGCGGCTTTCTTCCTCATGGCAGGCAATACACGCAGTGCACTGTATGATGCAGGGCACTGTATGATGCACCACATCACCTGCGTTCTATACAGTGTATAGCAACAGAGTCACCACTAACTACCGTATGTGTGCTCCCTGCATCATACAATGTGCGTTGCACAGCGCAACGTGTCCCCTGCCTGTGCGCCTCCCTAATCAGTTACAGGTGTGTCAGCACACCTACATTATTATCTGTCCCCTCCTTTATAGAACCCATGATCTTGCCGTCTGGCAGTGCAGGGCCCTTGCTAGCCCCGGGCCCGGTCGTGGGGGCAGAACCCTGCGACCGCGATTGTTACGCCCCTGATAATACCATGTCCTTCCTACATAAAACAATGGCTTATCCTTTAATCCCGGCTCACTCACATTTTTCTCTCCTTTTCGGATTGTGTAAATACTGTAGCAAGTTCTATAATTTTAATGTGAAAGTTTATTTGGAATACAAATTGCAAATACAAATCAATCTAACAATGCAGATCTTTTAATATAAAAATGGCTTCTCCGCTTGTGGCTTCTCCTCATATGTCAAAAGTTGTTCATCAAATAAAACGTTTGTCACATTCTAAACATTAAAGTGATGAGTGTTAAAACAGGTTGTCTACAAGGGGAGGAGGAGAGAAGGGATTGGAGGTTGGATGGTCTAGGAGGAGTGAGGAGGAGTAGGAGTGATGCTGAGGAAGCAGGGATGCAATGATGGCAGATGACCATTTACAAATTTAAAGTGACCACCCCCCCACGGGACTCAACAAGGATTACAAAGACTAAACAGAGGATTAACGAATGATTGTAAAAGTAAACTCTTTAAGGATAAACCAAAAACTATTTACCTTGAGTCATTTCCACCAGCCTCCATTACTGGAAAATGCCCCCCTTAAGACAGTTCCCCTAGAACATAACTTTCTTGTAGGAAATCCTTATGTTTGCAACAGGTTGTGATTTCTGATGCAAAAACATGTTGTCCATCAATGTGAACAAGAAAACGGTTTCTTCTCCCCTGTGTGAATCTCTATGTATCATAAGGGCTGATTTTCCAATGAACATTGCCCCCATTCTAACATACAAAACGGCTTCTCCCTGTGTGAATTCTCTGATGTATTTAAGTAAAGAATTATATGGTCAACATGTGCCTGTGCCGCCTCGCCGCGTGTACTGTGCACACACCACCGTAACCCACAGCGAAGGCTCCGGGTCGGCGTCACGCCCTTACTGCGCCGGACTCGGTGTGACACAACTTCTCACTCCATTTACGACACAAGATGGTTACCACATTGGGTGCGCATTCCCTCTGAAACTCACAACCATTTGCCCCCACCGGTCGTAGCTGCTGAGGACTAGCAAAGTACAGCGCCGTCTAGAGGTCCTCATCCCTACAGCTTAAGGATGGCAACTGCGAAGGCCTTGTTTCCTTAGTAGGATCTCCCGCTGCACCGACTATCCATCATGTACTTACAAGTGAATCCCAGACAACTCCAATATGGGAGTTCCCAAATTGTCTTTCCATGAGGTCAGAAATCTCCTTCTCATCTCTCTTCTCTCTCACATCGCAAGAGAGAGGGGGATCCAATGGGGACTCATATAGTTATCTTAGGTGGTTTCCCACGGTGCGCGTTGTCTCCATTTAGCACCAGCAACCAGCACCATTAGTGAGTGATCCGATGTGGCTACAGCCTGATCTTCATTTTTTTATATAGGGGGAAGCGTTTTCTAAGGCCAATAAATCAATCCGGGACATTACTTGTGAGGGAGCTGGAAAAACATGAGAAGACTTTTCTGTCCCCATATTTCTCCCGCGCATAAAAAACGTCTGCCAAGCCTGTTTCCAAACAGAACTTATGGATGGGAGAAGTACAGACCGCGAGCCCACCCTCCTAACCACTTTCCAATCCCGCCCTATCAGGTCTGGGTTCATGGCACAGTTAAAATCCCGGAATCCAAAGAGGTATCTATCCTCTGATCTCTAAAAACTAGCACATGCTCATCACCTTAAGGGAGAAAGGGGGGGGGTGTGTAAAACAGGCAAGGATACATACAAGCCCATTAAGTTTAACGCATAAAGACTACCATATGTCTGGGCCTTCAGGGTCACTATTTGTTTTTGCAAACTTTGTGAATTTACTGATTTATGAACAAAAACACTCACTCCCTGTGAAAATGTGAGACGATTGAATGGAATTCCTCTGGCCTGCCCCGATTCCTGCTAATAGTTTTAAACTGGTGTCTTTACTGAGATGAGTCTCTAGTAAACTACTATTGCCGGGAGGGTGTTTTGAATAATATGAAAACGCTACGTCGTTTTATCTTTCCCCTAATCCTCTAATGTTCCTTGTAAATTATGGATGTCATTTATAAGAGAAAAAAAAAAAAAAAGGAACCCCCATTCCCAGGCAGTGCCCCCCCTCCAACTTCCCAACCCCCGCTCCTACGTGTATAACAGCATCGTCTGAATAATCTTCTTCTTCTACCCTGGCATCCCGCAAACGGTCCCTCCCTTCCCCCAACCATGCCACTATTGTATTCTTGTTAGACATGTCATATGCCCTATATTACTTTGGTTTCGATCCAGTTGAACCTTCCTTTCCTCGGTGAGGAGCAAGAGAATGTCTTCCCCCTGGAAAAACAACCCACAGCTTGGCGGGATATTTCAGTGAGTAGGGAAAATCTTTTTACGCCAGTTTTTTTTTAGTTCTCTAAACTCTTTTCATCAGGGGATCCCTTGAGAATCTGTATATGCAAAATTTAGAGCCATTCTAGAGCTTTCTTCTTTTCTCGCCCTTTTTCCGTAGCTCTCTAAGGGCCATATCCCTGTCCGAAACAAAGTAATTTGATCAGCGTGGGTATGCGCCAGGGACCGGTTTTACCACCAGGGACTGATAGTCCAGCATATTAATACAAAGTTAATAATAACATTTTTAAAAATTATACATATTTTTCAAATGTCTACATACATTGCAAATTGTGCCTTTTTCTTATCATTTATGATTTCACTTTCAGATATTGCACATTCTGACACATAACAAGCTTCTCTCCTGTGTGAATTTCTCATTAATCTCGCCAACAAATGGCCAATTCAAGTTTCTCAGTGTTGGGGCCTGATATTTCCTAATTTTTTATTCCAGATTGGACATATGGAAATCCACAAATCTGAGACAAATCACAGAAAAAAGTCACAACTCTAATGACTCCATTATACAGTTTTCATAAAGAATTTGGCTTTACTTTGTAAAAAAAAACACAGACTCAGCTACCTGAGAATCCCCCCTCAATCAAATTCCTAAACCAGGACTGAACACAATTTCCAGCAATGAAAATGATTGAATCTTTTTTGTTCATATCTAAACTTTCTTTTCCTAACATCTCTGCACCTGTAACATTACTATTCCCTTCCCCACCAGATCTGCATAACTTTACATTCCTGTAACCTGTACCTCTATACTCCTGCCCCCTATTTACCTGTAAATCCATACTTTTCTGCATCCCTGCAACTGCATACTCTGCATTCTTACTCCCGTATACCTATACATAGCTGCACCCCTAGAATATTTTACCCCGGCACACCCTATCCCTTCGATTCCTGCATCCTCATAACTCACCATATCCCCCTCCTCCTCATACATCTCCTGCCTGTACCTCTACATTCCAGCAACCCCCCTATACTATCCACATTGTTGTTTAATGACTTCCTTGTTAATTTAAGAAAAAATGCCCTGAAAAACATCAGAACGGATCACAAGGGCCGGTGAGTGCATTTACTACAAATTGTTGACACACATGAAAAGCAATGGGTTTCAGTAACAAGTGCCACATGTTTTTCATAGAGTATTATTCAGCTGCACTGTAATGTGCGTATAACTATGTCCCCTCATTTCAGGTTTGTGCAAATGGTTTTCAAAGGGCCCATGTCATATCAAATGCTTCAAACCAGCCCTAAACCCTATGTTTTATGGACCAGCATAGAGGAATAGCTGCTATACAACCATTGTACCGATTATATTAAACATACAGAATACACAAACATATATGTTTGCAATCCATGACATACATTTACTCTATCATCTATACACATATATGGGGGGGGATAGATACATATATACATTACATATCTACCACTTGGGTTGAAAATAGAATAGCAAATAATGTGACAGAGTTCTCGGAGCCAATGGCTGTTCAGGTACTCCATGCTGGGTCCCTGGCAACCAGCATCAGTCCTCCTTCCAGGCTCCCGCCTCCACACATATCTGGACCCTGCCTCTCTCTTCCATTCTGTGTCTTAGTCTCTTCAGTCTAAGCTCCTCCTAAGATCTTCCACCAAGAAGTTCTTCCTCATGTGGTCCTTCTTGGGCACTTATCCCTTGGTTGGCCCCCTTCCCCGCTCTGGTCCCAACAACCTCCCCCATGTAAATGAAGGGTGTTGGTCCACTTTCCTTATCAGCCAGGCTGATTGTTTAAGAGTGTTTTGTTAGAGTGTTCTTCTTTGTTATTGGTTTATATTATCCCTCCCACCAACGACGGCCAGGAATGTGTCCTTTCCTGGATGAAACTAGATAATTCAATTTGCAGTCTTACTGTAATGTTTCCCTGGGATTCCCTACTGATTCCCCTCCTGAACAATAGGGATGCAATCCATGCAGACAAGGATCTCCAATGACAATGTGGACTGCCATGGAGGTGTCCTGGAATGGGCTTCATGGAGCAGAGATATTACAATCAGTGCTTTTATGTCCACTCAAATATTGAGATATGTTTTTATTTTTTCAATATTTAGTAAACATTTTTAGAATTTCTTTCCAGTCACAAAATCATTATTTGGTGTCTGTATAAGTAAACTTTGTAGTACATTTGTATTTCACGTCCTGCTTTTTTAAACTGTATTATACCGCAGTACTACTATGATACTTTTTACTATAAATAGTGTAAACGTTTTAATTTCTTGTATGACTTTTTAATCTTCAATATATTTGTCATATCTTAGCTCTTAAATATTTGCAATTGGCCAACGACCTCTTTCCCGAGTTTACATAAACTAAAATAAAAACATTATCCCCTTGTAAAGGAAAAAGTAAAACAAAAAAATGCCAATGAAAAATACTATTTTGAAATTTAGAAAAAAATAAATTCGGGTGTCTGATCACATTAATTAGCATCAATTATCTAAATTTTGTGGCGTCTTTAAATTTCAGATTTGTATCTGATGCCTAAAATAAAGGAACATTTTATTTCTAACTTTTTCAACCTAAATTCCTTCATAAACTATAGATTTGAAGTTTTGTAGCATATAGACTACTTAGATTTTTTTAATTAATTAATAAATTGGGTTCCATGCACCCAAGCGCTTTATGAAAAATATGCATGGCAGCAAGAAGCCGTATCGTTCAACTTGTACCCGAGCGAAAATACAGTCTGTAAACACCAAAGAAAGGCACCAAATAGAGACTAAGAAAGCAAAATAGCCCAAAATATTTCCCATTTATAAAAGCGACAAGAAACTATAAACTAAGTGCCAACGAGACCTCTGGAGGAACAACATGGGGTCATGTTAAGGGAGATGAGGAATGTCACACAAAGACACTGTTCGGAGTGGTGGAATAGCTCCCCTCCGGTTGGGGATTCAGTGTTCTCGCACTATATCCCCTCTTGTGGACTGCATTTAAATCCGGTATCGATTAGATAATATAAAACATTATCGCAAAAGACCAGATTTTGTTTGTTAAAATATTAAAATTCATGATTTTTATTGAAAAGTCACAATATCACAATAACATTGTGGAGGAGATGAGCATAACCTGGGGGTTCATGGTGGAGGGAGATGAGGAATAACCTGGGCATGGTGGAGGGGATGATGAATAACCTGGGGTCATGTGGAGGGAGATTAGGAATAACCTGGGGTCATGGTGGAGGGAGAATGAGGAATCCCTGGGGTTCATGGTGGAGGGAGATGAGGAATAACCTGGGGTCTGGCGGAGGGAATGAAGGAACACCCTGGGGGGGTCATGGCGGATGGAGATGAGGAATAACCTGGGGTCTGGCTGAGGAGATGAGGAATAACTTGGGGGTCTGGTTGGAGGGAATTAGGAATACATGGGGTCATGGTGGAGGGAGATTATGATAACATGGGTCATGGTTAAGGGAGATTATGACTAACCTGGGGTCAGGGGGGTGTAGATGAAAGGATAACATGGGGTCATGTGAGGGAGAAGAGGAATAAACCTGGGGTCAAGGGCGTGAGGGAGAGAGGACCAAACTGGGGTCATGGCGGAGGGGATGAGGAATAACTGGGGTCATTGGCTTAGGGAGATGGAGGATACCTAACCTGGGTTTCATGGTTGAGGGAATGAGGATAACAGGGGTCATGGTGAATGGAGATGAGGAATAACCTGGGGTCATGGCGGCGGGAGATGAGGAATAACTGGGGTCATGTGGAGGGGATGAGGGCATAACATGGGGTCATTGTGAAGAAAGAGGAATAACTGGGTCATGGTGGAGGAATATGAGGAATAACCTGGGGTCATGGTGGATGGAGAAGAGGAATATCCTGGGGTCATGTGGAGGAAGATGAGGAATAACCTGGGGTCATGGTGGAGAGAGATGAGGAATAACATGGGGTCATGGTGGAGGGAGATGAGGACTAACCTGGGGTCATGGGGAGGGAGATGAGGAATAACCTGGGGGTCATGGTGGAGGGTAATGCAGAATAACCTGGGGTCATGGTGGAGGGAGATGAGGAATAACCTGGGGTCATGGTGGAGGGAGATGAGGAATAACCTGGGGTCATGGCGGAGGGAGATGAGGAATATCCTGGGGTCATGGTGGAGGGAGATGAGGAATACATGGGGTCATATGGTGTAAGGATAGAGGAATAACCTGGGGCATGGTTTAGGAATATGAGGAAATAGACTGGGGTCATGGTTGAGGGAGAAGAGGAATATCCTGGGGTCTCATGTGGAGGAAAGATGAGGAATAACCTGGGGTCATGGTGGAGAGAGATGAGGATAACCCGGGTCATTGTGGTAGGGAGAGGAGGAATAACCTTGGGGTCTGGTGGAGGGAGATGAGGAATCACCCTGGGGGTCTGGTGATGGAGATGAGGAATAACCTGGGGTCATGGTGGAGGGGATGAGGAATACCTGGTCAAGTGGAGGAGATGAGAATACCTGGGGGTTATGGTGGAGGGAGATGAGGAATAACCTGGGAGTCATGGTTAAGGGAGATGAGGAATACCTGGTTCATGGTGTAGGGAGATAGGAATAACCTGGGGTCATGGCGGAGGGATTAGTAAAACCTGGTGTCATGGCAGAGGAGATGAGGAAATACATGGGGTCATGGCGGAGGGAGATGAAGGAATACCTGGGTCATGGCGGAGGGAGATGAGGAATAGCTGGGGTCATCGGGAGTGAGATTAGGAATACCCTGGGGTCATGGTGGGGGGGCGTGGAGATGAGGATAACCTGGGTATGGTAAAGGGAGATGATGAATAACAGGAGTCATGATGGAGGGAGATGAGATGACTGGGTACCATATCCCTGTAGTATCTTCTTGAAGGGAGATGAGGATATTCTGGGGGGGGGTCACTGTGTCGGAATATAGGACGAACTAGGGTCATGGTGGGAGAATGAGGAATAACCTGGGGTCATGGGGAGGGAGAGGATGAATAACCTGTGGTCATGGTGAAGGGAGAATAGGAATAACCTGGGTCATGGTGGGGAGGGAGATGAGGAAAACCCTGGGGTCATTGTGAGGGAGATGAGGAATAACATGGGGTCCTGGGGGAGGAGATGATGAATAACATGGGGTCATGGTGGAGGGAGATATGAATAACATGGGGTCATGCTTAGGGAGATAAGGAAAGGGCAATCTGTTCAATGATCCTTTTTAACAGGTGAAAATCCCTGCTGATGATATGAGAAGAATAAATGTGACTCCTTTAACGACCTTTTTGTTTTTGCCTTTCCATTTTTTACTTCCCCACTTTTAAAAGCAATACCTTTTTTATTTTCCATGTAAAGAGCTCTGTTTGCTTTGTTTTTCTTTCTGCATAACAAATTGGCACTTCATAGTGACTGTATTTAATATTCTATGCCATTTACTGGAAGAAGAAAAAACAAATTTTGAATCCGGAAATGATGAAAAAATCATTTGCGCCTTTTCTTGTGGGCTGGATTTTACACAGCTTCACTGTGTGCCCCCAAATGACCAGGTCCACTCATTATGTGGACTGCATTTAAATCCGGTATCCGATTAGATAATATAAACTTATACCACAAAGACCAGATTTTGTTTGTTAAATCTTAAAATTCATGAATTGTATTTTATATTGAAAAGTACACAATTCACAAATCATTGTGGAGGAGATGAGTAATAACTGGGGTCATGTGGAGGGAGATGAGGAATAACCTGGGGTCATGGTGGAGAGATTCGGAATAACCTGGGTCATGGTGGAGGAGATGAGAATAACCTGGTGTCATGGTGGAGGAGATGGAGGAATAAACCTGGGGTCATGGTGAGGGATTGAGGAATACCTGGGGTCATGGCGAGGGAGATGAGAACAACTGGGTCATGGCGGAGGGAGATGAGGAATAACTGTGGTCATGGCGGAGGGAGATGAGGAATAAACATGGGTCTGGTGAGGGAGATGAGAATAACATGGGGTCAGGTGGAGGGAATGATGATAACATGGGGTCATGTGAAGGGAGATGAGGATAACTGGGTCCAGGGTGGAGGGATGAGGAATAACTGGGGTCATGGGGGATGGGAAGAGAATAACTCTGGGGTCAAGGGCTGAGGGAGATAGGAACCACCTGGGTCATGGCGGCGGAGATGAGGAATAACCTGGGTCATGGCGGAGGGAATGAGGATAACCTGGGTTCATGGTGAGGGAATAGGAATAAACATGGGGTCATGGGAATGGAGATGAGGCATAACCGGGGGTCATGGCGGAGGGAATGAGATAACCTGGGGTCATGGGGAGGGAGAGAGGAATAACATGGGTCCATGGGGAAGGAGAAGATAATACCTGGGTCATGGTGTAGGAATATGAGGAATAGACCTGGGGTCATGTGGATGGAGAAAGGAATATCACTTGGGGTCTGTGGAGAGATGAGGAATAACCTGGGGTCTTGTGGGAGAGAGATGAGAATACAGGGTGTCATGGTGGAGGGAGATGAGGAATAACCTGGGGTCATGGTGGAGGGAGATGAGGAATAACCTGGGGGTCATGGTGGAGGGAGATGAGGAATAACCTGGGTCATGGTGAAGGGAGATGAGGAATAACCTGGGGTCATGGTGGAGGGAGAGGAGAATAACCGGGGGATCTGGCGTAGGGAGATGAGGAAGTGCTGGTCAGGCTGGGTTGTGGTCTAATGTGGTTTGCGTTGCAGATGAGCGTGCCTCCCGGATTTTTTCTCGCAAAGTGGGGTACCCGAACGTTGGGGTTGGGGTGGCATCTGGTCGGTCTGTGTAGCGTATGTCGCGTTCATAACCTGGGGTCGAGTGTGTGGAGGAATATGATGAATTAGAGCCTGGGGTCATTGTTGGAGGGAGAAGAGGAAATCCGGGGTCCATGGTGGAGGAAGATTGAGGAATAACCTGGGTCTGTGGAGAGAGATAAGGAATAACCCGGGTCGGGTGGGAGGGAGATGAGATAACCTGGGGGTTCATGGTGGAGGGAGATGGAGGAATAACCGGGGGTCATGGTGAAGGGACGATGAGGATACCCTGGGGTCATGGTGGATGAGATGAGGAGATAAACCCTGGGGTCCATGGTGAGGGAGATGAGGAATAACCTGGGGTCATGGTGGAGGAGATGAGGATCTAACCTTGGGTCAGGGTGAAGGAGAATGTGAGGAATAACCTGGGGTCATGGTGGGGGAGATGAAGGATAAACCTGGTGGTCATGGCGGGAGGGAGATTAGGATAACCTGGGGGGTCATGGCAGAGGAGATGAGGAATAACATGGGGTCATGGCGGAGGAGATTAGAGGATAACCGGGGTCTGGCGGATGGAGATGTATGACGAACCTGGGGTCACGTGGGGAGATGAGGAATAACCGGGGTCCATGTGGGGGGCGATGGAGATGATGAATACCTGGGGTCTGGTAAGGGAGATGAGGAATACCATAGTCATGATGGAGGGAGATGAGATAACATGGGGTCATGGTGAAGGGAGATGCGGAATATTCTGGGGTCATGGTGTAGGAATATTAGATAAATACCCTGGGTCATGGTGGAGGGAGATGAGGAATACTGGGGGTCCATGGTGGAGGGGAGATGAGGAATCACCTGGTCATGGTGACGGGAATGAGGAATACCTGGGGTCACTTGTGGGGTAGATGGGAAAACTGGGTCATGGTGGAGGGAATGCGGAATAACATTGGGTCTGGTGGATGGAGATGATGAATAACATGGGGTCATTGGTGATGGAGATGAGGAATAACATGGGGTCATGCGGTAGTGAGATAAGGAAAGGGTCAATCTGTTCAATGATTTCTTTTTAAACAGTGAAAAATCCCCTGACCCTGATGATATGAGGAAGAATAATGTGAATCCTTTACACGACTTTTTTTGTTTTTTGCCTTTCCATTTTTTTACTCCCCACTTTAAAAAAAAGCACTAACTTTTATTTTTTCCATGTAAAGAGCTCGTGTGTTGCTTTGTTTTCTGCATAACAAATTGTCAACTTCCATAGTGGCGGTATTCATATCTATCCATGTACTGGAAGAAGAAACAAATTTTTGAATGCAAGTGAAAATGATGAAAAAAGCATTTGCGCCATTTTCTTGTGGGCTTGGATTTTACCAGCTTTCACTGTGTGCCCAAATGACAGGTCCCACTTCATTAATTGGGTCATACGATCCCTGAGATAACACATTTTATAGGTGTTTATACATGTTTTCAATACATGTACAAATTAAAACCTGTACAAAAAAAAAATTCTTCATTTTGCCAGGTTCTGGCGCTAATAACTTTTTCATACTTCAGTGTACAAGAGCTCGTGAATGTTGTCATTTTTTTGCGCTTTTGATGGCTGTTTAATCACTTTTATTTTTAAAATGAATTTTTTATATTTTTCAAACAATGGTTAAAGTGTATTTTAAAGTGGCTACCAAAGCTGAAATCACCAAAATGTTCTTAAAATTCTTGGTCTTGCAGAAGGAGTAATTTGTTGTGACCATGGATTGTTCATCAGAATGAAAATGTCTGCTTATCGTCATTGCTGACAACTTATTATCCACAAATAAAACATAAATCAATTTGTGTCATTAATAGTTTGTGCCGCAATTTAACATAAAAAGAACCCCTTTCCTGACTTTCACTACCGGGCTAACTTATTCATGTCCCGCTGTGAGCTGGGGGGGGCCTTCCCTGCATACTCACTCAATAACCTGTTCCTTGTTTCCTGGAGGAAGGAACCCGCACTGCACGGACAAGAGCAGACAAGAGCAGGAAAAGCTTATACGATAAAAGATGGGCAGGCCAAAGAAGGGCGGGGCCAGCACGCACAAGCTTCCATTCAAGACGAGCTGCACACTGAGTGACAGGGCAGCACTGATGGCCTGATCGGTGCGTGTTCAGAAGGGTTTTCCTGCCTCCTCATCTGGCTGCACCTCTCGGCATGTGGTTGGGTGTATATTCTGGGAACTGGATAAAAGGATCCGGGGCTCGTGCCCCTGGAAACTTGACGTTGCGATGCCCCTGTCTCGACAACTATCAGAAATATGATGCGCAGCAAGACAGAGAATAAGATCTGCCGCAAAAACCTGAAAAAAGCCATAATAAATTCCCCCCCTTTTTTCCCTCTCAGGCAGAAATCATCAGCTGCTCCTTTATCCGTGCTCCTCCACATTTTTCATCTCTTATTCTGATTGTGTTATATAATGTACATTTTGTCTCTATCCATTCGGAAGTTTTATTCGGGTTATGTGCATCTCATACAACTCAACATCACAACTCAATTAACAATGCAGATGTCAAGTAAGTACAAGACTTTCTCCCTTGTTGGCCCTCTCATATTAAACAATCAAAAAAAATGTTTGTCACATTCTTAATCAATATAAGCGGTTTTTCTTTGTGGTGATGAGCGTGTTTAGAGATGGATTTCTTGTAAACATCAAAGCCAACGCTCTCTCCCTTCCTGTGATTCTCTCGGTGTTAACAGATCTGATTTATGACTAAAACATATTGTCACTTCATGAACATGAAAAACGGCTGTTCTCGTCTCCTCTGTGTGAAGTTCTTATGTTCAAAAGATCTGATTCTCTTAATAAAACATTTTGCACATTCTGAACATGGGAACGTCTTCTCCCCTGTGTGAATTCTCTCTCTATGCTGACAGGAGATTTCCATTTTGAAAAAACATTTGCCACTTCGAACATGAAAACGTTTCTCTCCCCTGTTTGATTCTCTCATGTGTAACAAGCATGCAAACTAGCTAGGACATAGGGACTATGGGTCTAATCCAAAATTTTTTTCAATATTGGTTTAAAAATTTCAATGAGGGAGCAAACGATGTAAGGAATCACCAGCCTTATGATAATAACGAACGCCATACATCTACAGACAGACAGCCGTACACAAGAATACATTACACATACTGATTCCCCGAGCGGGCCCCACACGAAGTATAAAAAGAGCTATCCGAAGAGAACACGGTACCGTAGACCCTTAAAACCAACCTACTAATAAGGCTTAAACAAGATCTGGGTGACCAAACAGTACCACAAACTTGGAACATATCAATGAACTAGTAATACCTACTACAAATCCAAAAATCATGCCCCCAAAATTTTCAGCTTCCAGATAGGGACCAAATAGAATTAGATCGCTCATGCGAACCTAACCCAAACCTGGCACTCCCAGCAGGTCAATGTCCCTATACTGATTCCATGGATCCCAAGACTTATACTAACCACCCATGGCACCACCCTTCCCCACATAGCCCTGGGGAACAACAACAACATTTTTTTACGCCCCTCAATTAGAGTAACATCAAGAAAATATCACTTGACTATACACGATTTGGGGACATACCCTCACTCAACGACCACTGAGTCCCTTTTTTAGTGGCTACCGGGGGAAATAAAACAAAGACCGTTCACCCTTACACCACCTAAAAAACATCACTAAAAAAGAAACGGTTTCCAGCCCCCCCCTAAGCCTCAAAAGAAAACCACACAAGCGGAGGCCGAAGAGAGGTATAACAGACAAACCGCCAGCCTCACATCCCGGATGACTCACTGGTAGAGAACCCCCCCAATCCAAAGTACAGATATGGAAAACCGCCACTAAGTATCGATAGTCAGAAAAATAATCTAGTTAAGAATTTTTAATTTGTCTAGCCATACCCTCACAATCAGGAGACTACACACTATTAGAAAAAGGGGCTTTCATTTTGTCCTATGTCTAGATCTAATGACTTCAATCAACCTTTTTGTGTACCTCATAAATTTATTAGAAATTAACTTTAAAAAAGACCTTTTAATCTAATGAATCGAAATGGTGTGTTCCAATCCGTCTACCCACCCACCGTCTTGGTAAGATTGCACTACCTCCATTTCCTCTCCCCAACCGACAGAAATAGTCTCGGATATGCTCTTCAAACATACAAATCTAAAACCAATATCCACAGTTATTTATCCGGTCCATCATAAAGGAACTTTGTGAGACCTTTTACAGCTTGGTGTCCACCGAATTCCAGGACCTCCATACTACAAATAGTGCAGGAACCAGGAAGAGAGAGAATAATTTAACGTACAAAGAGAGGACAGCACTAAAGGATCTAGCCAGCAGACAGGACCTGGTAATAAAGGCGGCAGATAAGGGGGGGGGGATTGTCATCCAAAACAGGTCCGACTACACCTCAGAAGCAGAACGCCTTTGCAGATAGGGCTTTTTATTCTAGGCTAGACCATGACCCCACCCTGGAATACAAGACAACCCTTTACAAATTTTTAGATGAGGGGCTAAAAGTAGGGATCTTAAATGCTAAAGAACACAAGTATCTGCGAATGGAGGAGCCAGCCATGGCCCTCTTTTACCACTTACCCAAGGTGCATAAAATCCAGACAATCCCCCCGGTAGACCTATTATATCGGAATAAACTCCCTGACATCTAACCTTCCCACTATGTGGATATACATCTCCAGAAATATGTTGGAGTCCTAGATGCTTTCTCTTGACCATCAGACCTAATTAGACATGTCCTCGAACAAAAATGGGATAAATCCTGGCTGTTTATTATAATGGACATTAGCTCTCTGTACACTAATATCCCCCACGACCTCGGGATTCATGCCATCTCCCACTATCTAAACAATGACCCCTCAGTCACCGATGTACAAACTAACTTTATACTGAGGGCCACTGAGTTTATTTTATTCTCAAACAAACAAGTATTTTTCTTTTTCTGAACAAAATATTTTTGCAAACAGGGGTACCCGCATGGAGCAAATTTTGCTCCAGTTTTTGCGAATCTTTTATGTTGGACTGTTCGAGGAGCAGGTCATTTACCAACATAAAGACTTTGGACATTGCCAACTGTACAAAAGATTTATAGACGATGTATTTATCATTTGGAGAGGGAGTGAGGAGGAGGCTAAGAGTTTCGTTAAAGATATTAACGAAAATGAGTGGGGACTAGAGTTTACGTGTAATATAGTAAAAAACAATGCCGAATTTCTAGATGTAGAAGTATTCCACACACCTGAAGGGCAATCATCAGGAACAAAATTTCCTACTTAAACCAGTTGATGCAACAGCTACCTGGTTCGAAGCAACCACTTCACAAAATGGCTGACTAATGTGCCCTTACTGTCAATATAAAAGAATTAGGAGAATCGTATTTGGATGACTCGAGTATACCCTCAGAGCAAGTCTTAACTGAAAGATTCAGAGCAAAGGGTTATCCTTCCACTCTGATCAAAATGGCCAATAAAAAAAGTGGGTGAATAAACACAGAGAGCTTGTTGCCTACACCCAGAACAACCTAAAAAAGGGTTCTTTTGATATAAATTTCATCACAACCTCTCTAACGGACATCAAGAAAATAAAAACAGCTCTAAGCGAAACATTGGACATTTTACTACATGACCGCTACTTAAAGGGGGTTTTTCCCCAAAAACCCGCGCCTAAACCTTTAGGAGGGCCCAAACCACTCAAAAACTTCCTGGCCCCCATCCATTAAACCTATTACAGCTAAGACTAAAGCATAGGGGGCCGGAGAAGGGAAATCCCTCAACCACCCCCTTGTTCCCTAAAATTGTGGGTAGTTTTAAGTGTGGGCATGCCGTTGTAAAGTGCTGCTATTCCATCAAACACAGCAGACACGTTCATTCTAACATAAACAAAGGAGACGTATCCAATAAAAAGCTTGTGAATTGCGGATCAAACTACATCATTTATTTAATAGAACGCAAGTGTAATTGCTACATTGGGGCGCACTATTCGCCTCTAAGGGAAGATTAAACACCCATAGACATAACATCCAACATGGTTCCACTTTACCTAGTGTTGTCGCGCACGCCGCTATCATCACGACTGTAACATCAAGAATTTAGTAATACGCCCGAGTGAGCATATCAGTCTACTGTTCCCAGCGATTTAATTTTCTAAAAAGGCGTGAGCTGTACTGGATTTCAAGCTTCAGAGTTGAACCCACGGACTAAATTAAAGCCCTTAAATAACTAGAGTACCCTCTCACGCAAACAGATCTTTCTCTAACATAGCCTAGCTCTTTTCATATGTGCAATTTTATTTGTATTTACTTCTTTGTATCTTTTTCTATCCATTCCTATTTTTATTCATATATATATCTATTCATTTTTCATTTGTTGTAACTCTTGAATTAGTGATGGAATCATGTACACATTAACCATATTACACACCCTTTAAGTAACAGACTACTTTGGTACTAGTGTTGGATCAGTATACAATAAAACTCATATACTCCTTCTGAAGTACCAAAAATCTATTCTATTTTAATCATTTTTCTTATACTCCTCTGAGTACAGAACAATGCTATTTAACTATTCTTATATGTATATTTCTTCTCCATAATCTAATTTTTTAGCTTGTCTCCTAGAACATTTTTACTCTAATGATTTACTTCTTATGAATAGTTTTTTTCATTTCCCTTACATCTTCTAAGAATAGTTGATGATTTTATATTTTAATTACACGCCTATACGCAAACACTTATACTCCAAATACTCAGACTGTTTGCTTCCGTTACCAATTAATTTTACTAATTAATCTTGTCACTAATTATTAGTGCTTTCGTGTTTATTAACATACCATCACTAGCGCTTGATAGTGCCTAATTGTCCGCTCAATCATGTTTACTAACACTTACCTCATGCGCGCGAGCGTTGCCATGGTATGCAGGATCACACATCGGCGGCCCCAGTTACAATGCGCACGCGCAGCAATACACTGCGTTCGCAGGGGTTTTTTTTGGCATCGAACACGGAAACCGAGCCTCTGGCATCGCCTAACCCGTAAGTCACCTGATCTCTTATGCGATATATTATTGTCCTTGTAATTGTTATCATTGTCCTTTGTTGAGAAAGGTTGTTGTTACACCCCGAAACGCGTCACGTTTGGACACTATTTTTGTATGTATTTTAATAGATTAAATATTCTGTCTTTTTTTCCCTAATTGAGGGTCTTGTATTCTTTGGGAATGCACTGTCCAGCGCCCTACGAGTCTGGTACCATTTTTTTTCTTATACATTAATTTTAACAAGATGGATTTTTGCGAAAAACGTTTCCCACATTCTGAACAAGAAAACTGCTTCTCCCCTGTGTGAATCCTCATGTTTTACAGATCTGAATTTTCCGACTAAACATTTGCCACATTCTGAACATGAAAACGGTTTCTTCTCTCCCCTGTGTGAATCTCTCCTGTACCAGAATATGTGATTTTTGAGAAAAACATCTGTCACTTCTGACAAGAGAACGTCTTCTTCTTCTCCCCTGTGTGAATTTTCTTATGCTTAATAAGAATGTGCTTTTCTGACTACAACATTTTGTCAACATTCAGACCTGAAAATGTCTTCCTGTTTGCAAGCTCTAGATGCTGGCTGCTCTGTGGTGGTTCCTTTTGGACTTTTAGGTCTGTGATGTATCAGAAATATCCCAATGTAATAGCATCAGATGATGATTGTTGCGTTGAAGGTCTGAGGTAAATCCTTTCGGCTGTTGTTTTCTTATACATGTACTTGGTGTGATCCCCCACATCATCAGCTTTTAAATATCTAAGATAATCAGATTAGAGATGAGCGCGCACTAACATGCTCCTCTACGTTATTCGAGCGAACTTTTCCTGTTGCTTTCGAGTGCTCGTCTCAATACGATCCTCAATTGAAGTCAATGGAGCTCGAAACGCATTTTTCAAAGGGACCATGTCGGGAATAAAAGGTGTTATTATTAAGTGAAAAAGAACTTCTTCTGATAAGTTAGGCAGATTTGTTGCAAACATCTGCAATCTATTCTTCACTGTTTCGCGCGTTATTATCATCCCGACAAGTTAGCAGATGTGAAGAACAGTGAAGAATATAATAAAAACAGTGAACACAGGATCATTTAAGTGAAAAACCAGTGAGAATATATGGCAGCTGTTCGGCCACATCTGCTTACTTGTGGGATAATACGCTTTCCCGGGATCGCTTCTCTTCTCCACTGAAGTCTCCCCGATGTCTCCGTGCCCCATGTCTCCGTTCCCGATGTCTCCGTCCCGATTTCTCCGTGCCCCGATGTCACCGTGCCCCGATGTTCTCCGTGCCCCTATGTCTGCCGTGGGGGGGGGGGGGGCCCCTATGTCTCCGTGCCCCGATGTCTATCGTGCCCCGATGTCTTCCGTGCCCGATGTCTCCGTGCCCGATGTCTCCGTGCCCCGATGTCCTCCGTGCCCCGATGTCATCCCCTCCGTGCCTGACCGTGTCACTGTGCCCCGATGTCCTCCCGTGCCCCGATGTCCTCCGTTCCCCGATGTCTCCGTGCCCCGATGTCCACCGTGCCCCGATGTCCTCCGTGCTCTATGTCTCCGTGCCCATATGTCTCCCCCCGCTGCCCCTATTGTCCTCCGTGCCCCTATGTCTCCGTGCCCCGTGTCTCCCGTGCCCGTGTCCTCCGTGCCCCGATGTCTCCTCCGTTCCCCGATGTCACCTGGCCCCGAATGTCTCCGTGCCCCGTGTCCTCTCCGTACCCCGATGTTCACCGTGCCCCTATCACCGTGCCGCCCGATGTCTCCGTACCCGATGTCACCGTGCCCCGATGTCCCGTGCCCCCGATGTCTCTGTGCCCCTAGTCTCCGTGCCCCTATGTCTCCGTGCCCCTATTTCTCCGTGGCCCCTATGTCTTCCGTGCCGCTCCGTGCCGCTGCCCGAAGTCTCCGTGCGCTCCCCGGTGTCTCGTCCGATCCCCGTGTCTCTGTTGTCTGCTGCCCCGTGTTCTCTGTCCTGCTCACCGTTTTCTTCAATGTGTTCTTCACATATAATATTGTTCTTTCCGGAAAGGGGAACATACTAATTTTTCGCACCGTTCCGCTCGTATCTCCGACAGTAAGCAGATGTGCCGGACATCTGTAATCTTATTCTCACTGTGGTTCTTTACTGTGTTTTTCACTTTAAATGACCGTGTTCACTGTTTTCACTGTTTTATTCTATTCTTCATTGTTCTTCACTGTTTTTTTTATTAAAATGCTCGATCTCGAGCATGGAAATACTCGTGCCGAGCAACGAGCCGTTTCGAAGTACTTTAATACTCGACGATCTCACGCCCGGACGAGTATACTCGCTCATCTCTATATCAGATGTTCCTCATAGCCCACAAGTAACGTCATCTCCGGGAAATAACAGGTTGATCAAATAATAAAGTGTAATAAATCTGTAACTGAGTATAAGTATTTATAACATTTTATATATCATATCTCACCTCGAATTCCTCTACCCACACCCTCTAATATCTATAGCACCCTCTAAGAACGTCGCAAACCAGGGGAAAAGACAGACAAATGTCAGAATGAGATTGAATGACCCTTATTTTTGTACATATAATGAAGTTTATCTTTCCATCATATCTACATCTTTGCATCCCCACAACCTGGTACATGAACTGTACCCCTACACCTGTACATTACTGTAACCCTACAACCTGTACATGACTGTACCCCACTTACATGCCCTGCAAATAAACCCCTCGACCTGTCATGACTGCACCCCTACATCTGTTTACATGAACTGCGCACCCCTACACCTTACATACTGCAACCCCTACACCTGTACATGACTGCACCCCTCCCCTGTTAAATGACTGTACCCTACACCTGTACATGACTGATACCACCCCTACCCTGTACATGACTGCACACCCCTACACCTGTAAATGACTGCACCCCATGACACCTGTACATGCTGCACCCCTACAACCTGTACATGACTGTACCCCTACCACCTGTACATGACTGGTACGGGGGCCTGTGTGACCTGTCCATGACGGCCCCCCACAACAAACACTGTACTGACTGCACTCCTACATCTGTACATGACTGTAACCCCTACGCTGTACATGCTTGCACCCCTTACACCTGTCATTTACTCCCCCACCCTGTACATGACTGTACCCCTACACCTGTACTTACTGCCACTACAACACCTGTACATTACCTGTCCCCCTACACCTGTACATGACTGGCACCCCCACACCTGTACATGACTGTGCACCCCTACACCTGTAACATGACTGCACCCTACACCTGTACAGACTGCAACCCTAAACTGTAAATGAATGCACCCCTACAACCTGACCTGCTTTACCCCTACACCGTACTGAACTGTAACCCCTACGCTGTACATGGACTGCACCCCTACAACCTGTAACATGACTGCACCCTACACCTGTACAACTGCACCTCACAACTGTACTGACTGTAACCCCCTTCACCTGTACATGACTGTACCCCTACACACCTGTACATGACTGCAACCCTACACCTGACATGACTGACCCTTACAACACCTTTCTGAACTGTACCCCTACATTCAGTATATGAACTTCACTCGTACACCTTACATGATGCACCCCTACAACCTGTACATGACTGCACCTAAACCCTACATGACTGCACCCCTACACCTGTCCATGACTGCACCCTAACACCTGTACATACTGTACCCCTACACCTGTACATGACTTGATCGCCCTAACTGTACATACTAAACACCCCCACACCTGTACAATGACTGCAACCCCTACACCTGTACATGACTGCGCCCCTACTTTCTGCACCTCTATTCTCCTTTGCTGCCTTTTTATTTTTATGCCGTTGAGATGCATTTTTTCTGCAACTGTGAATGGTACAATGGACAATCATACATCTCCGGTTAAAAAAAAGGGGGTCTTCTTTTTGACTTTCAGAAAGGGCCCCACAATTTGGGCGCTCGTTAGGAATTATCCACCAATTTTCCAACATGTTGTTGGACGCACAATTAGAGCTGCAGAAAACTGGTGTAAGAGTCTATTGGCTCCAGATTTATGAAGCCAGGAAGCACACGTCTTCACCAATCTGGCCCCGCCCCCTGCGGGCGCTCACCTTTTTCTTAACACTAAGTCAAACCAGTTTTTCCTGTGAACCTCAGTTAACGGGTGCGTAACAGATTCATGTCAGACTTCAGTGTCAGCAATCCTTTTATTACAAAACACTTCATAAACACAAGTGAATCGCTATGAACTATCCCCTAGACCAGCTTTAGCTGCAATAATTTTGTGGCCAAAAATCGCTCATAATATCTCGATTCACAAAGTGGTGCACAATTTTGCGTCTCATAAATAGAACAAGTCATTAGAGTCAGATAAACACCACTATTGGTGGCTGCACTACACGTATCGCTATTGTTTGCCATTTCAAAGGCTAATAATGCCCCCTATTTTGTGGTAGTTGGATATAGGCAGAAATAATATGGCAGTAGTACTCACCATCCTGGGGTCCCTGGCACCAGCGATGTCCTTCCCCCCGAGCTCCCTCCTCCACACATATCTGTACCTGCTCTCCTCTCCATTCTGTGTCTCAGTCCCTCAGTCCAAGCTCCTCCATTACGATCTCCATCCACCAAAAGGTTCTCCCCATTTAGTTGTATCTGGTCTCTTATACCTTTGGTCTGCCACCTCTTTTGTCCCAACAACCTCCCCCATGTAATGAGGGGGTTGGTCCGCACTTCACTTATCAGCCAGGCTGATTTTTGAAGGAGTGCTTTGTTTTAATGTTCTCCTTTGTTATGGGTTTATTATCCTCCCACCAAAGAAAGGCCATGATGTGTCTTTTCCTGATGCAAACTATATAACTTAATTTGCAATTCTTACTAGGTTGAAATGTTCCCTGTGATCCCTACTGATTCCCCTCCTGAACAATAGGAAGCAAACCATGCAGACAAAGGCGTCTCCATGACCTTGGACTGCCCTGTTCCTGAAATGGCTTCATGAGCAGAGAAATATCTACATCAGTGGCTTTTATGCCAATCAATATTGAGGATGTGCCTTTATTTTTTAAATAATTTAGTAACTTTTGAGAATTTCTTCCAGTCCAAAATCAGTATTGGTGCTGGGTTATAGAAACTTTTTGTTAGTAACATTGTATTTCAAAGTGCTGCTTTTTTATAACTTGTATTATACAGACAAATACACTACTATGATTGGCATTGCCACATTTACTACAAAATATGTAAAACTTTTAATTCTTTCATAGTGCAATTTCATAGTTTTAACTGTTGAAAAAGACACTTATCCAGCAAGTTCCCAAGGAAGGTATGGATTTGGGTGAGGAAGGATTTAGGGGAAACCCTCCTATATAGAATAAACAATCAATGTTTTAGTTGTAAAAAGGCATCTAGGAACCCTTTTGACCGCTCTCCTCCCCGCCCTCCTCCCGCTTTTCCCTGCTGTGACCAGCCGCCTGAGGCAGCTATTCACAATTGAATTCCTCATAGTAAAAAAGCCCTGTCGCCCCGGTGATTAAATTGTTTTCTCCAGACGGAGACATGCCCCTCGTCTTTGATTGATTAATCGGAACAACCTTACCACCATATTTTTTTGAATGGACCGTCATATTTTATATAATTAATCATGTCCCCTCATAGTTCCTTCTTTTCCAGAATAAATAAATCTAGTTTGTTTAATCTTTCCTCATACCTAAGACCCCCTCATGCCCCTATTCAGTTTTGTGGCTCTTACGTTGACACCCTCTCCAGCTCCAGGGCTCCTTTTTATGGACGCAGATGCCCAGAACTTACGGCATAGTTCCGGTGGGCCGAATCAGGGCCTTGTAAGTGGTCATATTACTACACTAATGAGATCCATACCACTTTTGATCACTGACATGATCCTACTAGCTTTAGAGGCCGCAGAACTGAGATTGCTGCTTATTCCATTTATGATCGACTAGTACCACCCAGGTCCTTTCTCAACAAGCGACTCTCCCAGATTTCCTTCCCCAAGGACATATTTTGCCTTGCCTCTTATATAATACTTTTATATTCTTCAATATTACTTTGTAATATCTTAACTCTTAAACAATGGGAAACGGACAAGCTTTTTCTTTTTTTTGATATTTGGTTTACATTATCTAAAAATAAAACATTATCACCCTTTTAAGTAAAAGTACAAAAACAAAATAGAAAAGATCATTTGTTAACATTTAAAAAACTAAATTCCGGTGTCGGGTCACATTATTGCACAATTATCGAAAGTTCTGTGGCGCCTCTAAAATTTCAAGATTGTGAGGGCCTACATGACAAGGAACATTTTTATTTTCTTACTTTTTAAACACATAATTCTTTCATAAACTATAGATTTGAGAAGTGTGTAGCATAATAGACTACCTGTAGAGTTTTTTTACATTAAATTAAATAAAGGGTTCCCATGCACACCAGCGCTTTATGAAAAATATGGAAGCAAAGCCGATCGTTAACTTTGGTACGAGCGCAAAAAAATAACAATTCTGTAAACCAACATAGAAAGGCAACAAAAATAGAGACAGGAGAGCAAGCAAAAACAAGACCAAAATTATTTCCCAATTATAAAAGCGACAAGAAAACTAGAAACTGAAAGTGTCCAACCTCTGAGGAATAAACATGGGGTCCATGGGTGGAGGGAGAGATGAGGAAAACACATGGGGTTATGGTGGAGGGAATAGAGGAATTAACATGGGGTCATGGTGGAGTGGATATGAGGAATAACCTGGGTCATGTTTGGGGAGATGTTGAGGAATAACATGGGTCATGGTGGAGGAGATGAGGAATAACCGTGGGTCATGGTGGAGGGAGATGAGAATAACACGGGGTCATTGGGAGGGGAGATGAAGGAATACTGGGGTCAGGGTGGAGTGAGATGAGGAATAACCTGGTGGTTCATGATGGAGGAGTTGAGGAATAACCTGGGTCTGGTGTGAGGGAGATGAGGAATAACCTGTTGGTCATGGTGGAGGAGATGACGGATAAGACCTGGTGGTCATGGTGGAGGGAGAATTGAGGCATAACCTGGGTCATGGTGGAGGGAGATAGGAAAACCGTGGGGTCAGTGTGGAGGGAGATGAGGACATAACCTGGGGTCATGTTGTGAGGGAGAGAGGAATTCTGGGGTCATGTGTAAAGGAAATAAGGAATAACCATGGGTCATGGGGAGTGGAGATGAAGGAATAACATGGGGTTCATGGTGGCGGGCGAGCGGAATAACATGGGGTCATGGTGAAGGGAGCGAGAGAACAACTGGGTCATGGTGAAGGAGATGAGGAAACCTGGGGTCATGGCGGAGGGAGAGAGGAAAGCAGCTGGGGTCAATGGTGGAGTGGAGATGAGGAATAACCTGGGGTCATGGTGGAGGGAGCATGGAATAACCTGGGGTCATGGTGGAGGGAGCGAGAATAACGCCTCCGGGGGGTCATGGTGGAGGAGATGAGGAATAGACTGGGGCTGGTGGAGGGAGATGAGAAAACTGGGGTCATGTGTGGAGGAGATAGGAATAATCCTGGGGTGCACTGGTGTAAAAGGGAAATAGGAGGATAACATGGGGTCATGGTGGAGGGAGAGAGGAATAACATGGGGTCATGGGAGGGAGATGAGGAATAAATGGGGTCATGAGTGGAGGGAGATGAGGAACAACTGGGATCATGGTGCAGGAGGAGAGCGAGGAATACCTGGGGTAAGTGGCGGAGGGAGATGAGACTTGGGAGGTGGAGATAGAACCTGGGGTCATGGTGGAGGGAGATGAGGAATACCTGGGGTCTGGTGGCGGGAGATGAGGAAATATCCTGGGGGTCAGGGTGCGAAGAATCGGGTAGGTAAGGGCAAATAAAAAATAACAATGCGTCATGCTGTAGGAAATAGGAAAGGTCAATCTGTTCAATGTTCTGTTTTAAACCGGTTTCGCGACCGGCCCGCCGGTGTATTCACGGCGGCGTGGGTCGCGCTGCATGGAGATGGCTCACGGCTCGCACCGACGGGGTGTCATCACAGCGATGGCTGCCTCCGGCAAAGTTGCCGTGCAGCTTCAAAAAGATAGCGGCACATGGGAGCCGCCATGCTTAACCTGGGATCACGCTCCCCCCTGTGCTGTCATTCGGGGAATGGCGATCCGTTCCATGGTAGCCCTCGCGTCTTCCGAATACGCCGAGGCTTAGTTCGCTTTAACCCCTTCCTTACAATGTGCTGAAGGCACATTGTAATGATTGAGGGAGGAAAATCCCCATATACTGCCATCACCGTATATGCGCAGTATAGATAGGACCGATCAGACTAACCTAGGTAAAGTACCCTAGGGTGTCTGAAAAAATAGTAAAAAGAATAATAAAAAAGTTAACAAAAAAAAATTATAATAGAAAAAAACTAAAATTTCAAATCAACCCCCCCTTTTCCCTGAAATGACATTAAATATAAATAAACAATAAAAAATCATAACACATTAGTATCGCTTGTAAAATGCCGAGTCTATCAAAATATGTATAACGGTTTTTTCAATGACGTTAACCCGTAACGGAAAATATCGCCCAAGTCGAATTGGCACTTTTGCCAGTTTTGAAAAATTAAAAAAATCTATAAAAAGTGTCAAAAAGGTCAACAGTCCTAAATTAGATTCAGTGAAATATTATCAAATTTCGCAAAAAATGACACACACGCCCAGCTCACATACATCCACAAAGTTTTTAAAATTATGCGCGCCGAATTTTGGCCAAATCAAAAAAATTATTTTTGTACAGGAGGTTTTAATTTTGTAAATGTATGAAAAATATAAACCTATACAACTTTGGGTATATCTTATCGTACCCCCAAGAAAAAGTAGGACATGTATGGGGGGCGCTCAGTAAAGATGTAATATCCAAGCCCACAAGAAAAATGGCGCAACTGCGGTTTTTTTCACCTTTTCACGCATTTGGAAATTTTTTCCTGCTTCCTCCGGTGTATGGCCATATGATATTTAAAGCACTCAATTATTGAAGTGCATTTGTTAACGCAGAAACCAAGCCGTCACCCACAGCTCTTTTACGTGGGAGTGAAAATGGACATGAAAAACAGGAACAGGGGCCCGGTTCCTTAACGTTTAAACAAAGGAAAATCCCCTGACTGATGATAGAGGAAGATAATTGTAATACTCTCAACCACCTTTTTGTTTTTGCCTTTCCATTTTTACTCCCCACTTTTAAAAACAATAACTTTTTTTATTTTTCCATTAAAGCGCTCTGTTTGCTTGTTGTGTCTGCATAACAAATTGCACGTTCATAGTGACGGTTTAATCTATTCCTAGGCCATGTAACTGGGACGCAGAATTTTTTTGATGCGTGAAAATGATGAATAAAGTGCATTTGCCGCCAGTTTTCTGTGGGCTTTGGATTTTACAGCTTTCACTGTGTGCCCACAATGACAGATCGTCATTTGTGGGTCGTACGATCCTGAGATAACAAATTTTTATAAGGTTTTAATTTATTCATACATGTAACAAAATTAAAACCATATACAAAAAAAAATTACTGTCAGTTTGTGCCACTCTTCTGCAGTAATAACCTTTTTCATACTTTAGTCTAACAGAGCTTGGGTGGTGTTATGTTTTGTGACTTTTGATGAAGTTTTCAATGCTTCTATATTAGGACAGTGGTGCCCTTCGATCACTTTTATATGATTTTTTATATTTTTCAAGATGGCAAAAACGTGCCATTGGCATTTTGGCCTATTTTCATTACGGAGTTAAACGCAATACAAAACAGTTTTATATTATGATAGATTGGGTTTCTTGAATGCGGTAATACCTTGATACCTGAGGACCATTAACTCATAGTGGGGTCTGAGGTTCCGCCTATTTTTGCGCCGGTTGCCTCTTCTTTTTGCTCCTGATCTATGATGGATTAGTTTCTGCACTTAGTAAATGCACTTTGGATTTGTCTCATGTCGTTTACTCTTTGAGGCCTAACTTTGTCTTTCAAAATTGTTAGATCTATTTAGGTGAAGGCAATAATGAAAGGAGACGCGAACTGTGACAGAGACGATTTTCAGGGCTGCATGCTCTGCCCCAAAAAACTACTATTGTGACTGTAAACTGCAGGGGACTAAAAGTAAGAGATGTAAAAAAAAAAAAAAATTCTGCTGAACTGAGTCTTTTCCTTTTTTATTAGATTAGCAGTAACTTTGATGCGGAAACTCGATAATATTCTCAATCTGTACAATAAGACATAATCACCCCAGAGATGATCCCAAGACATGATGAAGTGTTTACTCGGAGAAATTTTCATTTTTAAAACTGCTCCGAAGTATCTTTCCATGTGCATAGATGGGAATCTTTCATTTTTGGAACCTAAAATTATGTTTTTAGTAAGTAAAGAATGATTTTTTTGGAAGTGCACTATCTCAGGAGGTGCATGTTTTCTGCGCCTATTTGGGCGCACTTTGTGATAGATCCCGGAAACTCTTTTAGGAGGCGCACTCCCTATGTCGATAAGGTGCAGGGACTCAGAACCACTAGTGCCGAACTTTGCTGTGCGCCAGATAATGGGTCATAATGCGCCTAATTAATCGAGATTTTTTGCGCTAAAAGACGCTCAAAACAGTCTAAACAGACTATGATTAATGTCCCCCAAGTGTTTTTGATCTTTAACTGTTATTTATATTAATATGAATTCTAGTGAAGGGGGTGATTGCTTATTAGGTTTTTTAATATAGCTTTTTTATTCCTTTCCTATTTTAAAACCCCTGGTTACTTTAACACCTAGGTTGTCTGCTTGAATCCTAACCTATAATGCCATATACAGTATGGCAGTATGGGGATTTTGTACAATTCTTATTGCCTGGTGTAGTTAAAACGGGACGCAAAAAAAGACAGCCTCGATCGTTCTATGAACCCAAGGCTGTCCTGTGTAACTGATTCTCTCTTGCCTCCGATGACTTCAGTGGTGGCAGTAATCAATCTAATATGGATGACCCAGGCTCCCCTAGGGCCTCCTGGACAGCTTAGCCTCTTGCACACTAGTCGTTGCGTTCACGTAGGGTGCAATGCGTGAAAAAAAAAACTGACGTTTTTCTGCGTTTTTGTTTCTTTTTTGTTCGCGTTTTTTTTGCGTTTCGGTGACGTTTTTTCATGTCGCGTTTTTTTTAAGTCAATGGAAATTTTAAAGGACCAAGGTACGGGAAAATATGTTTATAATTAATTAAAAAGAATGTGTCTGAAAGTTGCAACATCTGCGTCTATTCTCACTGTTTCCGCGCGCGTATATTATCTCCCGACAAGTAGGCAGAGTGTGAAGAACATTGAGAATAGAATAAACCCAGTGAACACAGTGAAACGTGACCCACAGCATCATTTAAGAGAAAAACACAAGTGCAGAACACAGGGTCAGAATAGATTACAGATGTTCGGCCCATCTGCTTACTTGTCGGGAGATACCGCGGAGCGGTGCGAACAAATAGCATGTGAAGAACAATATTAATGGTGAGAAGACATTGCAGATGTATGGAAACACACACTATTATTGTTCTTCACAGGCTATTTGTTCGCACCGCTCGCGCGTTATCTCCGACAAGAAGGCATGATTTGCCGAACATCTGTAATCTATTCTGCACTGTGTTCTGCACTGTGTTTTCTCTTAATGCATCTGTGGTCATGTTTTCACTGATGGTCACTGGTTTTTATTCTATTCTTCACATGTTCTTCATTGTGTTTTTTTTTTTAATTAAATGATGTTCGCGCAGCAGGGAGAACTACTGTTTTTCGGTCACCTAGAACCCTTACGTTTAAACGCATGCACTCGCAGTGACTGTGCAATGATTGCGAGTGCAATGGCGTTCTTGATTGCATCTCCATATGACTGAATGGGCGTGGAAATTGGCCGACGTGCTCGCAAAAATAGAGCGTGTCTGCGGATTTGACGCGGTGCAAACGAACGCATAAGCAAGCCTGTGCAAAAACAACGCAAATGAAGAAAGACCATTGAATACAATGGGACAGAGTGCAATGGCAAAGTTCTGCGCCGCGTCAATGACGCGCAGAAGAACCACTCGCGCGTTGAAAACGCCAGTGTGTAGAAGGGGGCCTTACTAGAGGCATTTACAGGTCAGGGGATGCCACTGATCGTGGTGTTTACCGTGGGGTGTTTGCGGCAATATGCGGCAAAAGGCCCACCTTGCATGGAGGAGGGCTCGCCCATCATCGGGCTGAAGTGGCAATGTCACGTCAACTAAGCTAAAATAGACCAATCACTGGGCCAGGTGGACATTACCCTGTATAACTACAAACTGACAGATCTTTTTTTTTATAATATATTTGAGAGATGTCTAACCCCCTTATTGATGCGCATTTTTACTGTTCATTTTTCTCTCTCCCACATTTAAAAATCTGGTACCCTTTTTACATATCTTTACATTTCTTTGTGTTACAGAGCGTGTGAGGGCTTATTTTCTGCATAACAAATTTTACTACTTACCATGACATATTTATAATATCATAGCGCTTGTACTGGGAGAAGCTGAAAAAAATCAAATGTTGAAATTAAAATTGGCAAAAAAACCCCACCCACATTGTGGACTTCTTTGGGATCGTTTTTTTATGGTATGGTACAATGGTTGTAAAAGTAGCGCTTCAGACCATTTGGGTTCCCTCGGGCTTCCACCAGCTTATAACGTTTTTCATATTTGTTTTGAAACGCAGTGATACCTAACACTGATACCTGCTGTGATTTTTACTGTGTATTTTTACATTTTATATTCAGGTCTAGCTAAATTGGGGATTTTATTTTTTTAACGTTTTATATCAATTATAGCTAAATTGGGGTTATTTTATTTTTTTTTAATTTTCATTATTTTTGCATTCTAGCATTGTAATCTCTATAGCCATTCCCTATTGTGTGCACATTTATACAGAATGCTGAGGATTTTTACTGCAATTTTCACCCTTGTCAATGCCAGGGTCAGACCCCAATGGAAAATCGATTTATACCCTTGTAAACCTGTTATTAGCCCTTTAGCTGCACCCGCTAAGGCACTGCAGTCCAGGTTTGACTACGGTTTCAAAGGGGTTAAATACACAGGATTGAAGCTTTTCCATTCCTGGGTGTTGGTGCAGGGACTTGGCTGTGATAACATAACCAGCAGGCACCAGTAGGACCTGATGTCCTGCAAACTTCCTCTGACACTGTAAAAACCTGATCATTGAAGGGTGGTCATTGAAGGGTTAATAGTAAGGATGAAAACTAAATTGTGTCTTTAAAATGAAAAATAAAAAGATGCATGTCCTGAAATAATAATTCCTGCTTCTGACAGATGAGGGTATCATTTTTTATGTTAGCGTATGTGCAGCATAGCATGGGCAAACATTCGGTCGCCTGCTGAAGAGAAGATGGGTGAGCAGACCCCTCTCAATAGAGAAGAGCAGGACTGGCACCGGAATACAGCAGAATATAGGACATTTCTTTGCCCGGTCACGGTGCGGTGATTCAACGTATGCTGACCCCACCGTGACTGGACACAATAGACATCTACGGGGACTGCTAAAATTTTTGGCTGGATATCGGTCCCCATTATGTTTTGTGTGCATTGGTCCCATAGGACTTATGCACTTGTATTAATGCAGGAGGGGTGTGTGCTCCCTGGAAAGCAGCCATTATATGGGACATTTCCTATATCATGTGGAGCAGCCGCCCAGTTCAGCCATGGTGTGGTGTATGCAGGTGCTATAGACCTCTATGGGGCTGAGATCCGATCATGGGCTCCCATATATTTAGTCACCATAGGCTTTAGTTATACAGGGGGAAATTTATCAAACACCTGTATATGATAAAACATCAGCTGATCCTTTATCCGAGCTCCTCCACATTTTTCTCTCTTATTCTGATTGTGTTATATAATTGTACAAGTTCTCTAATCCAATCTGAAGTTTATTGGTTATTGCATCTCATACAACACAACATCAAACTCAATTACAAATGCAGATGTTCAATAAGAACAAGACTTCTCCCCTTGTGGCTCCTCTCATATATAAAAAGTTTTTCATCAAAGTAAAATGTTTGTCACATTCTTAACATTAAGCTGCCTTTTTCCTGTGTGAGAGACGTGTTTAGAGATGGGATTTCATTGCAAAACATTTGTCCCATTGTTTACACAAACGGCTTCTCCCCTGTGTGAGTTCTCTCGTGTTTAACAAGATCTGATTTCCTAATAAAACATTTTCCACATTCTGAACATGAAAACGGCTTCTCCCCTGTGTGAATTTTCTGATGTGTGAGAAGATTCCATTTAAGAGTAAAACATTTGTCATATTTAGAACAAGAAAATGTCTTCCTGGTTGCAGCTCTTAGATGCTCGGCTGCTCTGTGGTGGCTTCTTTTGTGACCATTAGTCTGTGATGTATCACAATAGATGCCCAATGTAATAGAATCAGATGATAGATTGATTAAAAGGAATGTCTGAAGGTAAATTCATTCTGCTGTTGTTTTCTATATATGTATCTTGTGTGATCCCACAATCATCAGCTTTAATATCTGAAGATATCAGATGTTCCTCTGAGCTCCGGCTAATGTCATCTCCTGGGAATAATAGGGTAGGTAACAAAAAAGTTTATGAAATCTGTGAAGATATAAATATTTATAAAATTTCTACATAATTGTTTTATTTCAAACTATTTCTGATTTCAGCATCACATTCTGAATGCACAAAACAGCTTCTCTACTGTGTGGATTCTCGGTAAAACATCTTGTAAACTTTCAGAGTGAAACATCTTTCACATTGGGGTAATTTAACTTAGGATTTTATTTTTATTTTCTCCTATATTTGCAACTTGTTTTGGTGCATTTGCATTTTTGCACCAAAATAAGCCACTCCAATCGCTTAGAAAAAAAATCACAGCAACAGAATTTTTCTGATATATCTAAAGACTCCCGAAAAAAGTCACAAAACTCAGCTGCCTGATATCTCACCCTCTAAGATAAATCAAACAATTCCAAAAGCAGAGGAAAACAGAAAAATGTCCGGACTAAAGATGAATGACCCCCATTCTGTACATATTTAAAGCTTTATATTTCATTTCATCTACATCTTTGCACCCCTACATTTCTGTAACTCTACACCTCTATATCTCTGCCCCCTATTTCCCCTTACCACTGTTCCTGCATTCCTACAACCTAATACTTGCACCGCTACACCCCAAGGTTCCTGTACCTCTACATTTCTGCAACCCTATAACTCTATGGGGGTCATTTACTAAGGGCCCGATTTGCGTTTTCCCGACATGTTACCCGAATATTTCCGATTTGCGCCGATTTTCCGTGTATTGCCCCGGGATTTTGGTGTACGTGACCGGATTGTGGCGCATCAGCTCTGGCATGCACGCGACGGAAATTGGGGGGCATGGCCGAACGAAAACCCGACGTATTCGGAAAAACCGCCGCATTTAAAAATGGAAAATGTGTCGCTTGGGACGCGCTTACCTTCACTTGGTCCGGGTCGTGAACTTCAGGGCATCCGGATGCTTTTGAGCGCAGCAGCGCGACCTGGTGGACGGCGGAGGAACTACCTTGATGAATCCCGGCCGGACCCGAATCCACCGCAGAGAACGCGCCGCTGGATCGCGAACGGACCGGGTAAGTAAATCTGCCCCTATATCTTTGTTAGTGACTTTCATCTGTTCAGTTCCGAAACTGTATATCAAAATTTATTGTTATGCAGTTGAGATGCATTTTGATCTAAAGCCTTTGAATGCACAATTAAAACCATACATCCACTTTTTGAATACACGTGCAATCTATTTACCCTCCCTAGACTAGCTTTTAGCTGCTCTCA
This sequence comes from Engystomops pustulosus, assembly GCA_019512145.1. Taxonomy (NCBI): domain Eukaryota; kingdom Metazoa; phylum Chordata; class Amphibia; order Anura; family Leptodactylidae; genus Engystomops; species Engystomops pustulosus. The sequence continues at coordinate 91,169,397 of CM033648.1, read as the reverse complement.
TTTTCCACCAAATATTGCGCCCAAAACGCGTCTCTGAATCACAAGTGGCCAAAAAAAGAACAAGTTGTAATTGTCGGAAAAACACCAATATTATGGCAAAGACACCTCACAGATTAGCCACAAGAGGATCAACAAGGATATAAAAAACACAGCTATTTTTGCGACTAAACACCTAACTAGCTGTGCAGCAAAAATAACCATTTATCCTGCCAACCCTCAAAGTAAATTGATCAGGAGAGAAGTGTCCATCAGGGGGGAAACCTCTGTTTTAAGCTTTGGAGCTTGTTCCTGTGTTGGACGATGGAGGTGTCAGAGTAGTTCAATTATCAGGCAGAGAGTAATTAAATAAATAAATGTGTCGTCCGATAACATTGACACAACCGAAATATGTTGTAGCCACGGAGAACTAGCGAGACCTCTGTTCATCATTATTTTATGCCCTTTCAGTACAAGGAGGGTTCAAGGTTAGTGCGGAAATGTTACATAAAATTAGAGATAACAAATAAAATCACACATAATAATATATTGAAAACATCATTGATGTATTTGGCAACATCTTGTCGTAGGAATTCAGCTAAAGTTTATTTTATTGTTATTGGACCCATAAACTGGACATAAATACAGACCATCCGGATCGTCACAGATAAAATGGTTTTACATATCTAAACACATAAAGACTTTAAAATGGTTTCTCCCCTGTGTGAATTCTCTCATGCTGAACAAGATTTGATTTCTTACTAAAGATTTTTCCACATTCTAAACATGAAAACGGTTTCTCCCCTGTGTGAATTCTCTCATGCTGAACAAGACGTGTTTTTTGATTAAAACATTTGCCACATTCTGAACATGAAAACGGTTTCTCCCCTGTGTGAATTCTCTCATGTTTCACAAGGTCTGATTTCTGACTAAAACATTTTTTACATTCTAAACATGAAAACGGTTTCTCCCCTGTGTGAATTCTCTCATGCTGAACAAGACTTAATTTATGAGTAAAACATTTTCCACATTCTGAGCATGAAAATGACTTCTCTCCTGTGTGAATTCTCTCATGATGAACAAGATGTGTTTCCCGATTAAAACATTTTCCACATTCTGCACATGAAAACGGTTTCTCCCCTGTGTTGAATTCGCTCATGCTGAACAAGACTTGTTTTTTGAGAAAAACATTTGCCACATTCTGCACATGAAAATGGTTTCTCCCCTGTGTGAATTCTCTCATGCTGAACAAGACTTAATTTATGAGTAAAACATTTTCCACACTCTGAACATGAAAATGACTTCTCTCCTGTGTGAATTTTCTCGTGCTGAACAAGATTTGTTTTCCGATTAAAACATTTTCTACATTCTGAACATGTAAACGGTTTCTCCCCTGTGTGTATTCTCTCATGCTGAACAAGACTTGATTTATCAGTAAAATATTTTCCACATTCGGAACATGAAAATGACTTCTCTCCTGTGTGAATTCTCTCATGCTTAACAAGGTTTGATTTATGAGTAAAACATTTTCCACATTCTGAACATGAAAATGACATCTCTCCTGTGTGAATTCTCTCATGCTTAACAAGACTTGATTTATGAGTAAAACATTTTCCACATTTTAAACATGAAAACGGCTTCTCCCCTGTGTGAACTCTTTCATGTATCACAAGATTTGATTTCTTAATAAAACATTTGCCACATTCTGAACATGAAAACGGCTTCTCCCCTTGTAGTTCGCCTCTTGGGGAAAAGGTGTGCTTTCCGATTAAAACATTTTCCACATTCTGAACATGAAAATGGTTTCTCCCCTGTGTGATTTCTCTCATGTTGAACAAGATTATTTTGTTCAATGAAACATTTTCCATTTTCTGAACATGAAAAAGGCTGCTCCCCTGAGTGAATGTTCTGATGTGCGAGATTCCAATTAAAAGTTAAATTTTTCCCATGTTCAGAACATGAAAATGTTTTCCTGGTTGCATATGTTAGATGCTCGGCTGATCTGTGGTGGCTTCTTTCTTGACTGTACATCTGTGATAAATCAGAATTTATAGGACATAATGTAATAGGATCATATGATAGATTGTTGCAATGAAGATCTGAGGGTGAATCCTTTCTGCTGTCGTGTTCTATATATGTATCTTGTGTGATCCTACAATCATCAGCTGTAATATTTGAAGATGTCAGATGTTCCTCTGAGCTCCAGTTATCATCATCTGCAAGGAACAAGATGTTAAATAATAACAAAGTTAGTAAAATCTGTAATGATATAAATATTTATAACATTTCTGCAAAAATAATTGTTACATTGATTTATGTCAAATGATTTCTGATTTCTGCATCACATTCTGGAAACATCTTTTCTCCTGTGTGAATTTTCAGTAAAACTCAGATTTCAGAGTAAAGCATTTGTCATGTTGGGGGTCATTTATCTCAGGATTTTATGTTTATTTGCTCTTATCTTTTTGGGTGCATTTGCATATTTGCGCCAAGAGCCTAGCAAAGTTGCAGAAGAATTTAAACTTTTGTGCAACTCTAGTCACAAAAACTCAGCTGGTTGATATATCACCCTCTAAGACAAATCAAACAAGTCCAAAATCAGGAAAAAAGACAGACAAATGTCCAGACTAAAGATGAATGACCCCTATTTTATACATACAGATGGTCCCCTACTTAAGAACACCCGACTTACAGACGACCCCTAGTTACAAACGGACCCCTGGATGTTGGTAATTTCCTGTACTTTAGCCTTAAACTACAATGAACAGCTATAACAGTTATCACAGGTGTCTGCAATCAAGCTTTATTGTTGATCCTGGTTTTTATGACAATCCAACATTTTTAAAATTCAATTGTTACAGAGACCAAAAAGAATTTTGCTGGGGTTACAATTATAAACTATACAGTTCAGACTTAAATATAAACTGAACTTAAAACTCTGTGCACAGCATTGTGTCGCAGCTAGCACAGTGCAGCCGCGGCACAATCCTGATGGAAGCACTTCCTAAGTTCATGTACAATCAGTTTGCAGATGTATTTATGTGCAGTTTACGCTAGAATTCTGGTGCAGACTGCATAATAAATGTGGCCCATGTTGCTCATTCCCAATTGCATGTTTTTCGTTTGAAACACATGTGCTATGCCCCTGGGTGCATTGGGACATGACAAAAAAAGTGCAATGAATAATGCTGCCAATCCAACTCAAATTCTTTGTTAATATGGAATAGAATAGTGGAATGTGTTGTGTTATACAACATTGTGATAAATATATGTGTACATACAGAATCACAAACATATATATTTACATCCATTACTTGTATACTACACATCCATGCACATTATAGCATAGATACGTGTTACACATTCTAAGGACACACATATTCTGCCAATATACACATCCTTTATTTATGGAAATTACTGGCTCATATACAGTGGATATAACAGATATTCACATCCAACATATGTACCAGATTCTTGGAAACATTTTGAGGTAGTGGATGTAGGCAGAAAGGAGGGGACAGATGAGAAATCAGTTCTAGAAAGTATGGAAGGCTGTCAGTACTTACCATTCTGGGGGCCCCTGGCACCAGCGTCATGTCCTCCTTCCCAGGCTCCCTCCTCCGCACATATCTGGACCTGTTCTCTCTCCATTCTGTGTCTCAGTCTCTCAGTCTAAACTCCAGTAAAATCTCCAACAAAAAGTTCTCATGTGAGTCCTACTTAAGTCTCTTATACCCCTTGGTCTAGCCCCTCTTGTCTCAACAACCTCCCCTATGTAAATGAAGGGTGTTGGTCCCACTTTCTTTGTTATGGGTTTAGCACCCCCTTCCACTGAAGAAATGAGGCCAGGTTGTGTCTTTCTGATGGACCTTGATAACTTCATTTGCAAATATTTACCATGTGAAATGCCCCTTTGTGATTCTCTACTGATTCCACATACTGAACAATAGGGAATGCAAATCCATGCAGACAAGGCGTCTCCAATTACCATGTGACTGCCCTGTCCTGGAAATGGCTTCATGGAGCAGAAGAATAACATACAATGAAATGTTATTTTTGTCCATTTAAATTTTGAGATCTTTTTGTATTTTTTAATAATTTAAGTATGAAATTTACCCGTAAGAAAATCAGTATTGGTGGTGAATAATAAACTTTTTATTGGTAACATTTGCTGCCGTTTTGTTACTATATTATACAGTCAAGTAAATACTATAATTGGAATTGCCAAAGTTTTACTTCAACATTATTGTAAAGGTGTTCATTTCTCTATGCAATTTTCAATTCTTCCATATATTTGTCACATCTTTTACTCTTAAACACTGGCAAAAAGCCAAAGCCGTGAGCTCCTTTTACAAGTGTACATTATCTAAAATAAACCATTATCAACGTTTTTAAATAAAAAGTAAAAAGAATGCAATGAAATATATATTTGGGAATTTTATAACCAAATGCCAGTGTCTGATCACAGTAATCATCATCAAATCTTTGTCATGTCAATATTTCAGGATTACATATGATGTCCAAAAATAAAAGAAATATTTAGATGTCTAAACTTTTTAAACATAAAATCCTCCGTAAACTATGATTTTGAAATTTTGTTTCACATAAACTAATCGGATACTTTTTATAATTAAGTTAAATAAATACTATGATAACACAGACGTATTGTTTTACTTTGTTGAAGAGCGAAAAATTATGTAAACAACAAAGAAAGGCAGAAACTAAAGTAATGTAAAAATAATCCAAATTATCTAATGAATATATAAATAAAAAGAAACTGAAAACAAATAAAAACTGAAAGTGCCGACCTCTGAGGAATAACCTGGGGTAATGATGGAGTAAATTAAAAATAACTTGGGGTCGTGGTGGAGGGAGATAAGGAAAGGGTCAATGTATTCAATGTTGCTTTTCAAACAAATGAAAATCCCCTGATCGATGATACGAAGAAAAATAATGTAATTTTCCTATTAAAAATCAGCTGCTTAACCCAAAAACAGCTGCAACAGTGTAATAAAACACCTAAAATAGACCAATCACTGGAATACACCCTGGACACTGCATGACTTGTCTTCTCTGATAGATATGCTGTGATTTTAATATTTAAGATTCCATAAAATTCCAGAGGACTAGGGCATAGCAAATGTGGTGCCAAGATTCAAAGAAATGGTCAAAAGGCAATCAGGAAACTACAGACCTTAAATAGATTAACTTCAGATGTTGGAGAATAGGGCAGTACAGTGAGCAAACAAGACCATAATAATTATGGAAATTGTCTGAACCCATGCAGCAGGTGCATACTGCCCCCTATGTACCAGAATATAACTACTATAATACTGCCCCCTATGTACAGGAATATAAGTTATTATTCTTGATCAGTCATAGGGGCGCAGTATTATAGTAGTTATAGTCTGTACACTAGGGTGCAGTTATTATAGTAGTTATATTCCTGTACATAGGGGGCAATTATTATAGTAGTTATATTCCTGTACAAGGGGCGTATTATAGTATTATATTCCTGTACATAGGGGGCAGTATTATAGTAGTTATATTCCTGTACTAGGAGGCAGTGATTATAGTAGTTATATTCTTGTACATAGGGGCGTATTATAGTAGTTATATTTCATGTACATAGGGGGCAGTTATTATAGTAGTTATATTCTTTGTACATAGGGGGCAGTATTAGTAGTTATTATCCTGTACATAGGGGCAGTATCATAGTAGTATATTCTTGTACATGGGGGCAGTATATAGTAGTGATATTCTTGTACATAGGGGCAGTTTATAGTAGTTATATCTGTACTAGGGGGGCAGTATTATAGTATTTATATTATGTAACATGGGGCAGTATTATATAGTTAATCTTCTTGACACTAGGGGGCCATGTATTATAGTAGTTATATTCTGTACATAGGAGGCAGTATATCAGTGGTTATTCTTGTATACATAGGGCAGTATGATGTAGTTAAAGGATTTTGTAGGTGTAATAAAGGTACATGTACGGCAATGTCCTAAGCCACATCTATAAAACCCCTGGTATGTAACCAGGTCTTCTGTCTAGTGTTATCTCTAATCAATGATGGTGACGTTGCCAGGGGGTGCATCCCCTTTTGGGAACCACCCTACACCCATCTTTTAAAATGTGTTCCATCTTAAGGTATTTTAGTACTATAAGTTTGATTCTATAGAACTGTGGAATAACTGTAGAGACACAACAGGTGTATTATGATGAGGCAATTTTTTGTGCAATAATTGGAGGTTTTCTTTCGGAGTAAGGTATTTTGCGATCCTTGTGTGCATCAATATCCTCAGCCCTGGTCAGAGACCATTGGGGGTAACCCTGATTTTTTAATATTTATGAAATCTCTGTAGATGCCTTGTGAAAATCAGAAATTTCACAAAAATTTCTCCTACTTCCGATCAACTAGCCAAACCAAATAACCTTAGTTGTTTGTATTGGATGTTGACTCTTGTAGTGAAGTATGGTGTTTCCCGCAGTCGGTTTCCTGAAACTGCTAGTGATGAAAATATGGCCTACTGTCCCCTGAAACCTTAAGTCAAAGAAGATGATTTCGGTGGAATGAGAGTAGTGCGTGAATCTAGAGTTAAATTCATTCTGATTGATGTAATGCATGAATGAGGGTATGACAGATACATCTCCCCTCAAATCAGGTGGAGGTCATCGATGTACCTGCCATACCACTCAATGTTGTCCAAAAAGCCGTTTCCCTCAGTGTACACAAACTGGAACTCCCACCAAGACATGACCAGGTTAGCCAATGAGGGCGAATATTTGTCCCCCAGTTGTTCTCCCTGGATCTGTAAATAATATGTAGCAGAAAACATAAAATAATTATGTGACATGAGATGGTAAGTGACCTGCAAGATGAATTCCTTTATATCAGCAGTATAATGACTATAGCTGCCAAGGTGACACTCCAAAGCCTTGAGTGCAACTGCATAAGGAATGGAGGTGTAGGCAGGGAGACAATCATCAGCCAGGGGAGACCAACACAGGGCGACAGTCAAAGCAGCAGGGAGACTCAAGCAGCAGGGAGACCATCAAGCATAACAGGAGACATCAAGCAGCAGTAACAATCCAAAATCCCGGCAGCACCGGGAACAGGAGGGGGACACAACATCGGGAAGCAGCCCGGGGACACAACATGCGGGCACAGCCCGGGGGGACACAAACATCGGCAGCGCCCGGGGGACACAAACATCGGGCGCGGCCCGGGGGACACAGCATCGTGCATCAGCCCGGGGACAACAGACATACGGCAGCGCCCGTGGGACCGACATCGGGCAGCACGGGAGACACATACATCGAGAAGCAGCCCTTGGACACAGACAGCGTGCAGCACGGGGGACACAGACATCGTTCAGGGAGGCAAAGGCACGAGATGACAACAAATCGGGCATCACGGGGAACACAGACATCGGGCAGCACGGGGACACAACAATCGGAGGCAGCACGGGGACACGACAATCGGGCAGCACGGGGAAGACTTCAGTGAAGAAGATGAGCGGGATCCCGGGACAAGAAACATCGGCGTATCACCCCGACAAGGTAACGCGATGTGCAAAGCATCTGTATCTATTCTCTTACGTAAGCGTATTTTCATCACTTAAATGATCCTGTTTTACTGTATTTTATTCTATTCTTCAACTGTTCTTTCACATCTGATCACTTGTCGGGAGATAATATACGCGCTTAACAGTGACGAATATATTGGCAAGATTTTGCATACTCTGCGAACAGTTTATCAAGACATTCTTTTTCAGTTATTAACACTTGTATTCCCGAACCATGGTCCCTTGGAAAATGCCTCGGGTCCCCATTGACTTCAATTGGGCTCTTATTCAGACGAGCCCTCAGCATCTGAAAAGTTCGTCTCGATAACAGATACCCGAGATTTTACGTGCGCGCTCATCTCTATCCCACACTGGCTACATTCCTACACCTCACGTTCTTGCGCCTTTACATTCCTAGGCACCTCTACATCCTACACCTCTACAATTCCTACATCTCTACTTCCTACCTACTTCCCCTGCACCTCTCATTCCTGCACCTCTACATCCCACACTCTCAATCTCATCCCTACACCCTACACCAATCTACATTTCCTGCACCTCTATTCTTGCGCCTTGTTACATTCGCCACCTCTCATTCCGCACTTAATCCTACACCTCTACATTCCTACATCTCTACATTCCTAAACCTCTACATCGCTACAACTCTACAGGTGTCCCTAGCACTCTACATTCCTGCAACCTCTACACATCCGCACATCCATACATTCCCACCCTCTACATCTTCCTTACAGTCCTCTCACATTCCTGCACTCATACTTCTAGCACCTACATCTACCTATCCTGCACCTCTAATCCTACATACATCCTACACTCTCTACATTCTTATGGCCTCTACATCAACTGCACTCACTTCCGACTCCCCTTGCACCTCTACACCTCATCCTCTGCACCTCACATTCCTACACCCTCTGACATTTCTTGCGACGCCTCACATGATACACCTCACATTCTGCTCCGCCACATTCCTCCACATCTCTACATCTTGCACCTCTACATTCCTGCCCTTCTACATTCCTGCACCTCTAATCCTCCCTCTACCTTCTCACCCTTCTAACATTCCTACCCCTCTACTATCCTGCACCTCTACATTCCACACCGTACATTCCTGCACTCAACAGTCTTGCACCTCTACATTCCTTATTCATCCTCACCTCATTCTACTTACTTCCTGCAATCCATCTGCAATCTACTCGCAACCTCTACATTCTACAACCTCTACATTCTGCAACCTACATATCCTCACACTCACATTCCTAACCTACACGCATCTACATTCCTACCCTGCTCGATCGACATTGGACCTCTACATTCCTCACTCGCACCCACTCACATTCTCTGCAACCTCTAATTCCTGCAATCTACATGCACAACATCATTCTACCATTCCTACACCTCTACATTCCTGGCATCTGCACTACCTCTAATTCCTGCACCACCTCTACATTCTGGCACGTCTCACATGCCTACACACTCTACATTCCTGAACCCTCTACATTCCTACACCATCTACATCCTTCGCCTTACATCCTTGCGCCCCCTCTACATTCCTACACGGTCTACATTTCGAGCACCTCTACTCCTACAACCTCTACATTCCTGCACCTCTACATTCCTACATCTCTACATTCTTGCACCTCTACATTCCTACACTCTATTCGCCTTCTACACACTCCTGCCTCCCTCTACATCCTACCTCACTCCTCCTCCACTTCCTGACAGTCCTCATTCCTACTTCTACATCTGCACCTATCTACCTCTCATTCGCACATTCCACATCTATCCTCCGCCTTCAGCTAGCGTCTCTACAGAATCCTGCCCACATCACATCTCTACATTTTTCTGCACCTACTCACACTAATCGCCCTCTACTCCTACCTCTCACTTTGCGCCACATTCGCTGCACCTCTACAGTCTGCACTTCACCTCCTTACATTCCGACACCTCTTACATTCCTACAATCTCTTACAATTCCTCTCAGTCAACTCTACTTCTACCATCTTCATTCTGCACCTCTAACATTCCTACCCCTACGATTCCCTCTGCGCTCTACTCCAACCTCTACATCGCCTCAACAAAGAACTGCTACATCTAGCCCCACATTTGCGCCCTACATTCTACACCCTCTCCCACATCTCTCTCCCGCACCTCTACATTCCCTGCAACCTCTACATTTCCTGCGACCTCTCATTCCTACTTCATGACTTTTATACAGTGCAATCCGATATGACCCCTTCTGGGACCACCAGCTTTTGCTCAATTTCGAAAAAGGGTTGCGCCAAAAATTGATACCAAAACGAGTCAACAAAATAGAGAACGAACTCCAGATTCACAAGCAGTGCCACAATTGCGCCCAAAAATAGAGCAAGTCAAGAGTGTCAGATAAACACCAATATTGTGGTGCCACCACCACCATTTTGGCCGCTTGAAAGGCTATAGAAATGCCCCCTTATTTTGGTGGGTAGTGGATATAGGAACGGAAATATGTGGCTGAGGAAAACATTCAAGAATGCAAGTGAAGGCTGTCATACTTCACCATTCTGGTGGGTCCCTGGCACCAGCGCCATGGTCCTCCTGCCCAGGCTCCATCCTCTGCACATACTGGACCTGTTCGCTCTCCATTCTGTGTCTCAGTCCTCTCAGTCCGAAGCTCCTCCAGAAGATCTCCACAAGAATTCTCCTCATGTGAGTTGTGCTTCGGTTTCTTATACCCCTTGGTCTCCTGCCCCCTCTTGCCCCACAACCTCCCCCATGTAAATGAAGGGTGTTGTCCCACTTCTTATCAACAGTCGGATTGGTTAAAGTGTTTTGTGGGTTATTATAGTGTCCCTTTGTTTTCGTTAATCCCCCCAACCACAGAAAGGCCAGGATTGTTCTCTCTGATGAAACTAGATAACTTAATTTGCATCTTTACTAGGTGAAGAAATGTTGCCCTGACTCCCACTTTTCCACATCCTGAACAATAGGGAATGCAAATCTACGCAGACAGGACGACTCTGACCTTGTGACTGCCCTGTCCTGGAAATGGCTTCATGGAGCAGAAGAATATCATACAATCAAGTGCTTTTTATGTCCAATCAAATATTGAGATATATTTTATTTTTTTAAATAAAAATGGTGGAGGGAGATGAGGAATAACCTGGGGCCATGGTGGAGGGAGATGAAGAATAACCTGGGGTCATGGTGGAGGGAGATGAGGAATAACCTGGGGTCATGGTGGAGGGAATGAGAGGATAACCAGTGGGTCATGGTGGAGGGAGATAGGAATACCTGGGTCATGTGGAGGAGATGAGGAATAAACATGGGTCATGTTGGAGAAGATGAGGAAAACCTGGGGTCATGGGTGAGGAGATGAATGGAATACCTGGGTCAGGTGGAGGGAGATGATGAATAACTGGGGTCATGGTGGGGGGAGATGAGGAAATAACCTGGGGTCATGGTGGCGGAGGAGATTAAGGAATAACCTTGGGGGTCATGGTGGAGGGAGATGAGGAATTGAAACCTGGGGTCATGGTGGAGGAGATAGAGGAATAACCAGGGGTCATGGTGAGGGAGATGAGGAACATCCTTGGGTGTCATGTGGAGGTGAAGAGGAATACCTGGGTCATGGTGGAGGAATATGAGATAACCTGGGGTCATGTGGAGGAGATGAGAATACCCTGGTATGTACATGGTCAGGAGGGCAGATGAGGAATAACCTGGGGTAGGCCTGGGGGAGGGGAGATAGGAATCATCCTGGGGTCATGGGGGAATGGATAGGGCGTGGAGGAGATGAGGAATAACCTGGATCATGTTGGAAAGATTAGGTAATAACCTGGGTCATGGCGGAGGAGAGATAAGACAGGGTTAATCACTATTCATGATCTTTTTAAACAAGGAAAATCCCCCCGACATGATATATAATAAGAATAATGTAATCCTCCTCTAACGACCCTTTTTTTTGTTTTTGCATTTGTGCCGTTTTCCCCTTGTGGGCTTGGATTTTACGCTTTCACTGTGTGCCCCCAAATCTACTTCATTATGTGGGTCATACGATCGCTGAGATACAAATTTGTATAGGCTTTATAATGTTTTCATACATATACAAAATTAAAACCTCCTGTACAAAAAAATTCTTCATTTCCGTTTTCTGGCGCTAATAACTTTTCATACTTTGGTGGTTACAGAGCTGTGGTGCTGTTTTTTTTTTGACTTTTGATAAAGTTTTCAATGCTTCTATTTTTAGGACATTAACACGTTTTGATCACTTTTCAATTGATTTTTTTATATTTTTTCCAAAATGGCAAAAAAATGGCCATTTGCGACTTCGGGCGCCGTTTTGTCTGTTTACGGGTTAAACGCAGTGACAACACCGTTATTATAATTTGATAGATGGGGCATTTTTGGACCGGCGATATCTAATGTGTTATTATCTTACACTGTTTATTTATATATAGACTTCTAGCAAAGAAGGTGATTTTGAATTTTTAGGTTTGTTAATATGCGTTTTTTTTTTTACTTAGATTTTTTTACTATTTTTTAGACCCCTAGCCGACTATGATAGCCTTGGATCTTTTGGACCCAAGCTGTCATGGCAACGGAACGACTCACTCTGGGGAACAACGATCGGAGCCAAGATGGCGACGCCTACGCGCCGCCGGCTAGCTAATGCTGCCGGCGATCAAAGGGTTAACATCATGGATGTTAGTGATGGTTGTTTGCTTCATTATAAGCAAAAACCCGGTGAGTATGAAGAGGGTTATGTAATGTTTTTATACATTTAAAATATGAAAACCCCCCTGTAGAAAAAAATTCTTCATTTTGCCAGGTTTCTGGCTAAATACTTTTTCATACTTCATGTACAGAGCTCTGGAGGGTTGTCATTTTTTTTGCGACTTTTTGATGTCTTTTGTTGATGCTACCTTATTAAATGGGGCTTTTTAATCACATTTTAATGAATTTTTTATATTTTTCAAATGGTTAAAAGGGTAATTTTAAGCATCAAATTCACTATAGTAAGTGGCTCACCAAAGCTGAAATCACCAAAAATGTTATTACAAATAATTGTTCATTGCAGACAGGAGTAACTTGTGTGACCATGGATTGTTCATCAGAAGGAAAATGTCTTTTTATCGGTAAATTGCTGAAAAACTTATTAATGCCACAAATAGAAAATAAATCAATTTGTGACATTAATAAGTTTGTCCGCAATTTAATGATAAAAGGACACCTGTTTTTCTTTCACTGACCTGGAATAACTTATCTCATGTCGCTGTGAGCGGGGGGGGGGGGGGTCACTCAATAACCTGGTCCTTGTTCCTGGAGGAAGGAACCCTCACTGCAAGGGCAGGAAAAGGGCAGGACAGCTTCAGAGGAGTAAAAGAGGGAAAGAGGGGCAGGGGGGCAGGGCCAAAGAAGGGGCGGGGCCAGCACAATGAGCTTCCCAATTCAGACAGGAAGCAGCGCACTGAGTGACGAGGGCAGCACTGACAGCCCTGATCGGTGCGTGTTTCAGGAAAGGTTTTCTGCCTTCCTCAGCTGGCTGCGCCTCTCTGCAGGTGGTGGGGTGTGTATTCTGGGAACTGGATGAAAGATACGGGGCTCGTGCCCTGGAAACTTTGACATTGCGATGCCCCTGGCTCTAACCCATTATAAATATGGCGCAGCAAGACAGAGAATAAGATCTGCCAAAAAACTGAAGAAAAGCCAATAATAAATTCCCCCGTGTTCACACTCAGGCAGAACATCAGCTGCTCCTTTATCCGAGCTCCCCCCCATTTTTCTCTCTTATTCTGATTGTGTTACATAATTGTACAAGTTCTCTAATTGAATCTGAAGTTTATTGGTTATTGCATCTCATACAACTCAACATCAAACTCAATTACAAATGCAGATGTTCAATAAGAACAAGACTTCTCCCCTTGTGGCTCCTCTCATATGTAAAAAAAAGGAAAATGTTTGCCACATTCTTAACATTAAAATGTTGTTTTTTCCTGTGTGAGAGACATGTTTAGAGATGGGATTTCATTGCAAAACATTTGTCACATTGTTTACACAAACCGCTTCTCCCCTGTGTGAGTTCTCTCGTGTTTAACAAGATCTGATTTCCTATTAAAACATTTTCCACATTCTGAACATGAAAACGGCTTCTCCCCTGTGTGAATTCTCTCGTGTTTAACAAGATCTGATTTTTGAATAAAACTTTTCCCACATTCTGAACATGAAAACGGTTTCTCCCCTGTGTGAATTCTCTCATGTTTGACAAGATCTGATTTCCTAATAAAAAATTTGCCACATTCTGAACATGAAAACGGTTTCTCCCCTGTGTGAATTCTCTCGTGCTGAACAAGATCTGATTTTTGAATAAAACTTTTCCCACATTCTAAAACAAAAAACATGAAAACGGTTTCTCCCCTGTGTGAATTTTCTCATGCAGAACAAGATCTGATTTTTGAATAAAACTTTTCCCGCACTCTGAACATGAAAATGGTTTCTCCCCTGTGTGAATTCTCTCATGTTTAACAAGATGAGATTTTTGAAAAAAACATTTGTCACATTCTGAACATGAAAACGGCTTCTCCCCTGTGTGAATTCTCTCATGTTCACTAAGTTTTGATTTCTGACTAAAACATTTGCCACATTCTGAACATGAAAACGGCTTCTCCCCTGTGTGAATTCTCTCATGTTTAACAAGATCTGATTTCTGACGAAAACATTTGCCACATTCTGAACATGAAAACGGCTTCTCCCCTGTGTGAATTCTCTCATGTTCAATAAGTTTTGATTTCTGACGAAAACATTTGCCACATTCTGAACATGAAAACGGCTTCTCCCCTGTGTGAATACTCTCATGTTTAACAAGATATGATTTCTGACGAAAACATTTGCCACATTCTGAACATGAAACTGGCTTCTCCCCTGTGTGAATTCTCACATGTTTAACAAGTTCTGATTTATGACGAAAACATTTGCCACATTCTGAACAGGAAAACGGTTTCTCCCCTGTGTGCAGTCTGAAAGGGTATGTAGGGTGCAGTCAATGTACAGTGTAGGGGTGCAGTCAGTGTACAGGTGTAGGGGGGCAGTCATGTACACTGTAGGGTCAGATTAAGTAGGGGGGTGCAGTCATGTACATTGGTACAGCATGTAAGGTGTAGGGTGCTATGTACAGGGTAGGGTCGAGATGTCAGGGTAGACGTCATCGTGTCCAGGTTGGGGTGGGTTGCAGTCATGTCACGTGGAGGGGTGGTGCAGATGACAGGTGTGGGGTACAGTCATGTACAGGTGAGGGGTGCAGTAGTGACAGGGGTAGGGGTTTAATCATGTAAGGTGAGGGTACAGTCAAGTACAGGTGTAGGGGTGCACTCATGTACAGGTGTAGGGTGTAGTCAGGAACAGGTGTAGGGGTGTAGTCAGGTACAGGTGTAGGGGTGCAGTCATGTACAGGTGTAGAGGTGCAGTCATGTACAGGTGTAGAGGTGTAATCATGTACAGGTGTAGAGGTACAGTCATGTACAGGTGGGCGGTTGCAGTCATGTACAGGTGAGGGGTGCAGTCATGTACAGGGGTAGGGGTTGTGCAGTCATGTAAGGTGTAGGGGTTAGTATTATTCATGTACAGGTAGGGGTACAGTCAAGTACAGGAGTAGCGGGTTACAGTATGTACAAGTGTGGGGGGGTGGCAAGATGTACATATATTGAAATATAAGCTTACATATAGTACAAAAAGGGATCATCATCTCTTAGTTGACATTGATGTCTGTTCTGTTTTCCCCGTGTTTGGATGTTTGACTTATCTTAGAGGGTGAGATTGATGCATATAAAAAAGTTTATAAATATTATATCATTACAGATTTATTAACTTTGTTATTGATCAACCTGTTATCAACCATAGTGAGATGATGTTACTTGTGGCTCAGAGGAACACATCTGATATCTTCAGATATTAAAGCGTGATTGTGGGTCACACAAGATACAGTATAGAAAAACAACAGCAGAAAGGATTTACCCTCAGACTTCACGCAACAATCTATCATCTGATTCTATTACATTGGACATCTCTTCTATACAACACAGACTAAAAGTCAAAAAGGAGCCACCACGAGCAGCCGAGCATCTAAGAGCTGCAACCAGGAAGACATTTTGTGTCTAAAATGTGACAAATGTTTTAACTCTTAAATGGAATCTCCTCACACATCAGAAAAATT
>CM033648.1:91119056-91144546 GCA_019512145.1 Engystomops pustulosus | reverse complement strand
TTATGGTATGTAAAATGGTGTAAAATAGCGTTTCAGACATTTGGGTTCCATGGGTTCCACCTCTGTAATAACTGTTTTCATATTTTGTTTGAAACGCAGTGATACCTAAACTGATACCTGCTTGTGATTTTTACTGTATATTACTTTTATCAGTTTAGCTAAATTGGGGTGATTTTATTTTTTTTTAATTTTCATTATTTTTTTCATTCTAGCATTGTAATCTCTATAGCCTTCCCTATTGTGTGCACATTTATACAGAATGCTGTGGATTTTTACTGCAATTTTCACCCTGTCAACCATGGGCCGACTCCAATGGAAATCGATTTATACCCTTGTAAACCTGTTATTAGCCCTTGCTGCACCGCTAAGGCACTGCAGTCCAGGTTTGACTACGGTTTCAAAGGGGTAAATACTCAGGATTGAAGCTTTTCCATTCCTGGGTGTTGGTGCAGGGACTGGGCTGATAACATAACCAGTAGGGCACCACAGGACCTATGTCCTGCAAACTTCCTCTGCACTGTAAAAACCTGATACGTGGTCATTGAAGGTTAATAGTAAGGATGAAACTAAATTGTGTTTAAAAATAAAAATAAAAAGATGCATGACAAATAGTAATTCCTGCTTCTGACAGATGAGGGTATCATTTTTATTGTTAAAGTATGTGCACATAGCATGGCAAACATTCGCGCCCTGCTGGAGAGAAGATGGGTAGCAGACCCCTCTCAATAGAGAAGAGCAGGACTGGCACCGGAATACAGCAGAATATAGGACATTTCTTTGCCGGTCACGGTGCGGTGATTCAACGTATGCTGACCCCACTGTGACTGTTTGCAATAGACATCTACGGGGACTGATAAAATTTTTGGCTGGATATCGGTCCCCATTATGTTTTGTGTGCATTGGTTCCATAGGCCTTATGCACTTGTATTAATGCAGGAGGGGTGTGCGCTCCATAAAAGCAGCCATTATATGGGACATTTCCTATATCATGTGGAGCAGCCGCCCAGTTCAGCCATGGTGTGGTGTATGCAGGTGCTATAGACCTCTATGGGGCTGAGATCCGATCAGGGGCTCCCATATATTAGTCACCATAGGCTTTAGTATACAGGGGGAAATTTATCAAACACCTGTATACATAAACATCAGCTGATCCTTTATCCGAGCTCCTCCACATTTTTCTCTCTTTTCTGATTGTGTTATATAATTGTACAAGTTCTCTAATCCATCTGAATTTTATGGTTATTGCATCTCATACAACCAACATCAAACTCATTCAAATGCAGATTTCAATAACAACAAGACTTCTCCCCTTGTGGCTCCTCTCATAATAAAAAGTTTTCATCAAGTAATGTTTGTCACATTCTTATCATTAAGCTGCTTTTTTCCTGTGTGAGAGACGTGTTTAGAGATGGGATTTCATTAAAACATTTGTCACATTTTAACACAACCGTTCTCCCCTGTTGTATTCTCTCGTGTTCAACAAGACTTGATTTATGACTAAAATATTTCTCACATATAAACATGAAAACGGCTTCTCTGCTGTATGAACTCTTAGATGTTTCACAAATCTGATTTCCTAAAAACATTTGCCACATTCTGAGCATGGAAATGGCTTCTTACCCTGTGTGAATTTTCTGATGTTAGGAGATTCCATTTATGAGTAAAACATTTGTCACATTCAGAACATGAAAATGTCTTCCTGGTTGCAGCTCTTAGATGCGCGGCTGCTCTGTGGTGGCTCCTTTTTTGACCATTAGTCTGTGAGGTATCAGAATAGATGCCCAATGTAATAGGATCAGATGAAGATTGATTAAAAGGAATGTCTGAGGGTAAATCCATTCTGCTGTGTTTTCTTATATGTTTTTGTGTGTGATCCTACAATCAACAGCTTTAATATCTGAAGATATCAGATTTTCCCCTGAGCTCCGGCTAACGTCATCTCCTGGGAATAATAGGGTAGGTAACAAAAAAGTTTATGAAATCTGAAAGATATAAATATTTATAAAATTTCTACATAATTGTTTATTTCAAACTATTTCTGATTTCAGCATCACATTCTGAACGCACAAAACAGCTTCTCTACTGTGTGGATTCTCGGTAAAACATCTGTAAACTTTCAGAGTGAAACACATTGGGGTTTTTAACTTTATTTTTATTTTCTCCTAATTTGCAACTTGTTTTGGTGCATTTGCATTTTTGCACCAAAATAAGCCACTCCAATCGCTTGCGACATCACAGCAACAGATTTTTCATTCTAGCATCTGATATATCTAAAGACTCCAGAAAAAAAGTCAGCTGCCTGATATTCACCTCTAGATAAATCAAACAATTCCAAAAGCAGAAGAAAACAAGAAAAATGTCCGGACTAAAGATGAATGACCCCCATTCTGTACATATTAAAGCTTTTATTTCATTCATCTACATCTTTGCACCCCTACATTTCTGTAACTCTACACCCTCTATATCTCCTGCCCCCCTATTTCCCCTTACCACTGTTCCTGCATTCCTACAACCTAATACTTCACCGCTACACCTCAAGTTTCCTGTACCTCTACATTTCTGCAACCCTATAACTCTATGGGGGTCATTTACTAATCCCGATTTGCGTTTTCCCGACGTTACCCAATATTTCCGATTTGCGCCGATTTCCCCTGAATTGCCCCGGATTTTGGCGCAAACGATCAGATTGTGGCGCATCGGCGCCGCATGCAGACGGAAATCAGGGGGCGGGCCGAACGAAAACCCGACATTTAAAAAAAAAGTGTTGCGAGACTCGCGCTTACCTTCACTAGGAATAGGCCGGTGTACTTCAGTGCATTCCGGGGAACTTCAGCGCAGCAGCGCCACCTGGTGGACGTCGGAGGAACTACCTTAGTGAATCCCGGCCGGACCCGAATCCACCGCAGAGAACGCGCCGCTGGATCGCGAATGGGCCGGGTAAGTAAATCTGCCCCCATTATCTTGTGTAGTGACTTTCATCTGTTCAGTTACGAACTGTATATCAAAATTTATCGTTATGCAGCTGAGATGCATTTTGATCTAAAGCCTTTGAATGCACAATTAAAACCATACATCCATTTTTTGAATACATGTGCAATTTATTTACCCTCCCTAGACTACTTATGCGGCTTTCATTTCCACCAAAAATTGCACCCAAGAACGAGTCTCTGAATCCCAAGTGGCCATAAAAAACAAGTTGTATGTGGAAAAAACACCAATATTATGGCAAAGACACCTCACAAATTAGCCACAAGAGGATCAACAAGCATATAAAAAAAAACACTGCTATTTTTGCGACCTAAACACCAAAACATAGCTGTGCCGCATAAATAACCATGTTTCTCTCATTTATCCTGCCAACCCTCAAAGTAATTGACCATCAGAGAGGAAGTGTCCATCAGGGGGGACCTCTGTTTTAAGCTTTGAGCTTGTTCCTGTGTTGGACGATGGAGGTGTCCAGAGTAGTTCAATTATCAGGCGAGAGTAATTTAAATAAATATGTGTCATCCTATAACAATGACACAACCGAATATGTTGTAGGCCACGGAGAACTAGCGAGACCTCTGTGCGTCTTTATTTTTTGCCCTTTCAATACAGGAGGGTTCAAGTTAGTGCGGAAATGTGACATAAAATTAGAGATAACAAATAAAATCACACATAATAATATATTGAAAACATCATTGAGTATTTTGCAACATCTTGTCTGTAGGAATTCATTGTTCATTTATTGTTTTTGGACCCATAACTGACATAAATACAGACATCCGATCGTCATTCACCAGAATAGAAAACCGCTCCCCAACAATCCTTGGCCACATCCATTTATCATGTCAATATTACATTTCAATCAAGACCCAGATTCCCACATCCTGATCTTCCGGGGTCTCTATTTACAAACATTTATGTGTTCCTGTGGAACGTCTCCTACAGGCCGATGTCTTAAGCAATCCTGTTTATTTAGTGGAGAAGAGGATGAGTATATATAATAACAAGACATAGCAAAATGTCGTTACATATCTAAACACTTAAAGACTTGAAAATGGTTTCTCCCCTGTGTAATTCTCTCATGCTGAACAAGATCTGATTTCTTACTAAAACTTTTTCACATTCTAAACATGAAAAAGGTTTCTGCCCCGGTGTGAGTTCTCTATCTGTACAACTTGTTTTTGAGAAAAACATTTGCCACATTCTGCACATGAAAACGGTTTCTCTCCCTGTGTGAATTCTCTCATGCTGAACAAGACTAATTTAATGAGTAAACATTTTCCACATTCGACTGAACATGAAAGACTTCTCCCTGTTGTGAATTCTCTCATGCTGAACCAGATTTGTTTTCCAATTAAAACGTTTTCCACATTCTGAACATGAAAATGGTTTTTTCTCCCCTGTGTGAATCTCTCATGCTGAACAAGACTTGATTTATCAGCAAATTTTTCCACATTCTGAACATGAAAACGTGGTTTCTCCCCTGTGTGAATTCTCTCATTGTCACAAGGTCTGATTTCTGACTAAAACTTTTTTACATTCTAAACATGAAAACGGTTTCTCCCCTGTGTGAATTCTCTCATGGCTAACAAGACGTTTTTTTGTGTAAACATTTGCCACATTCGAACATGAAACGGTTCTCCCCTGTGTGAATTTTCTCATGTTTCACAAGGTCGATTTCTGACTAAAACATTTTTTACATTCTGAACAGAAAACGGCTTCTCCCCTGTGTGAATTCTCATGTTCACAAGGCTGATTTCTGACTAAAACATTTTTTCATTCTACACATAAACGGTTTTCTCGCCCTGTGTGAATTCTCTCATCTGAACAAGACTGTTTTTTGAGTAAAACATTTGCCACATTCTGCACATGAAAACGGTTTCTCCCCTGTGTGAATTCTCTCATGCTGAACAAGACTTAATTTATGAGTAAAACATTTTCCACATTCTGAACATGAAAAGACTTCTCTCCTGTGTGACTTCCTCATGCTGAACAAATTTGTTTTCCAATTAAAACGTTTTCCCACATTCTGAACATGAAATGTTTCTCCCCTGTGTGAATTCTCTCATGCTGACAAGACTTGATTTATCAGCAAAATATTTTCCACATTCTGAACATGAAAACGGTTTCTCCCCTGTGTGAATTCTCTCATGCTTAACAAGACTTGATTTATGAGTAAAACATTTTCCACATTTTGAAACTGAAAGGCTTCTCCCCTGTATGAACTCTCATGTATGCACAAGATTTGATTTCTTAATAAAACATTGCCACATTCTGAACATGAAAACGGCTTCTCCCCTGTGTGAGTTCTCTCGTGATTGAAATAGGTGTGTTTTCCGATTAAAATATTTTCCACATTCTGAACATGAAAACGGTTTCTCCCTTTGGATTTCTCTCATGTTGACAAGATTTTTTCGTTCAATAAACATATTTCCATTTTCTGAACATGAAAGGCTGCTCCCCTTAGTGAATGTTCTGATGTGTGAGATTCCATTAACAGTACATTTTTCCCATGTTCAGAACATGAAAATGTCTTTCCTGTTGGCATCTGTTAGATGCTCGGCTGCTCTGTGGATGCTCTTTCTTGACTGTTCATCTGTATAAATCGAATAGATAGGACAGAATGTAATATTGATCATGATAGATTGTTGCAATGAAGGTCTGAGGTAAGTCCTTCTGCTGTTGTGTTCTATACATGTATCTTGTGTGATCCACAATCATCAGCTGTAATATTTGAAGATGATTCAGATGTTCCTTGACCCAGTTATCTCATCTGCAAGGAACACGATTGTTAATGAGAACAAAGTTCAATAACATGCTGTAAATGAAATAAGTTTATTATACATTTCTGCGGTTTTAACACTAACGAAACTAAGCACCGGCACCAGCTCACCCTGAAATGGTAGGTTTCCTTTAATACATTTTCAAAAATTAAACAAATGTGTACGAAAAAAAAAACTATTTTGCCAACTTCTGGCGCTAATATCTTTTTCATACTTATGGAGCTGTGTGAGGTGTCATTTTCTGAAAAATGAGCTGATGTTTTCATTGCTACCATTTTGATGCCTGTGCAACCTTTTGATTACTTTTGAATTCATTTTTTATGGTATGTAAAATGGTGTAAAAGTAGCGTTTCAGACATTTGGGTTCCATAGGGGTTCCACCATCTGTAATAACTGTTTTCATATTTTGTTTGAAACGCAGTGATACCTAAACTGATACCTGCTTGTGATTTTTACTGTATATTACGTTTTATATCAGTTCTAGCTAAATTGGGGTGATTTTTTTTTTTTTTTAATTTTCATTATTTTTGCATTCTAGCATTGTAATCTCTACAGCCATTCCCTATTGTGTGCACATTTATACAGAATGCTGTGGATTTTTACTGCAATTTTCACCCTTGTCAATGCCAGGGTCAGACTCCAATGGAAAATCGATTTATACCCTTGTAAACCTGTTATTAGCCCTTTAGCTGCACCCGCTAAGGCACTGCAGTCCAGGTTTGACTACGGTTTCAAAGGGGTTAAATACACAGGATTGAAGCTTTTCCATTCCTGGGTGTTGGTGCAGGGACTGGGCTGTGATAACATAACCAGCAGGCACCAACAGGACCTGATATCCTGCAAACTTCCTCTGACACTGTAAAAACCTGATACAGTGGTCATTGAAGGGTTAATAGTAAGGATGAAAACTAAATTGTGTCTTTAAAACGAAAAATAAAAAGATGCATGGCCTGAAATAGTAATTCCTGCTTCTGACAGATGAGGGTATCAATTTTTATGTTAAAGTACGTGCAGCATAGCATGGGCAAACATTCGGCCCCCTGCTGAAGAGAAGATGGGTGAGCAGACCCCTCTCAATAGAGAAGAGCAGGACTGGCACCGGAATACAGCAGAATATAGGACAATTCTTTGCCTGATCACGGTGCGGTGATTCAACGTATGCTGACCCCACTGTGACTGTTTGCAATAGACATCTACGGGGACTGATAAAATTTTTGGCTGGATATCGGTCCCCATTATGTTTTGTGTGCATTGGTTCCATAGGCCTTATGCACTTGTATTAATGCAGGAGGGGTGTGTGCTCCCTGGAAAGCAGCCATTATATGGGACATTTCCTATATCATGTGGAGCAGCCGCCCAGTTCAGCCATGGTGTGGTGTATGCAGGTGCTATAGACCTCTATGGGGCTGAGATCCGATCAGGGGCTCCCATATGTTTAGTCACCATAGGCTTTAGTTATACAGGGGGAAATTTATCAAACACCTGTATACGAGAAAACATCAGCTGATCCTTTATCCGAGCTCCTCCACATTTTTCTCTCTTATTCTGATTGTGTTATATAATTGTACAAGTTCTCTAATCCAATCTGAAGTTTATTGGTTATTGCATCTCATACAACTCAACATCAAACTCAATTACAAATGCAGATGTTCAATTACAACAAGACTTCTCCCCTTGTGGCTCCTCTCATATATAAAAAGTTTTTCATCAAGTAAAATGTTTGTCACATTCTTATCATTAAGCTGCCTTTTTCCTGTGTGAGAGTTGTGTTTACAGATGGGATTTCATTGTAAAACATTTGTCACATTGTTAACACAAACCGCTTCTCCCCTGTGTGAGTTCTCTCGTGTTCAACAAGATCTGATTTATGACTAAAATATTTCTCACATTATAAACATGAAAACGGCTTCTCTGCTGTATGAACTCTTAGATGTTTCACAAGATCTGATTTCTTAATATAACATTTGCCACATTCTGGACATGAAAACGACTTCTCCCCTGTGTGAATTTTCTGATGTGTGAGGAGATTCCATTTATGAGTAAAACATTTGTCACATTCAGAACATGAAAATGTCTTCCTGGTTGTAGCTCTTAGATGCTCGGCTGCTCTGTGGTGGCTTCTTTTGTGACCATTAGTCTGTGATGTATCAGAATAGATGCGCAATGTAATAGGATCAGATGATAGATTGATTAAAAGGAATGTCTAAGGGTAAATCCTTTCTGTTGTTTTCTATATATGTTTTTGTGTGATCCCACAATCATCAGCTTTAATATCTGAAGATATCAGATTTTCCTCTGAGCTCCGGCTAACGTAATCTCCTGGGAATAACAGGGTAGGTAACAAAAAAGTTTATGAAATCTGTAAAGATATAAATATTTATAAAATTTCTACATAATTGTTTTATTTCAAACTATTTCTGATTTCAGCATCACATTCTGAACACACAAAACAGCTTCTCTACTGTGTGGATTCTCGGTAAAACATCTTGTAAACTTTCAGAGTGAAACACATTGGGGTAATTTAACTTTATTTTTATTTTCTCCTATATTTGCAACTTGTTTTGGTGCATTTGCATTTTTGCACCAAAATAAGCCACTCCAATCGCTTAGCGAACATCACAGCAACAGAATTTTTCAGTCTAGCATCTGATATATCTAAAGACTCCAGAAAAAAGTCACAAAACTCAGCTGCCTGATATCACCCTCTAAGATAAATCAAACAATTCCAAAAGCAGAAGAAAACAGAAAAATGTTCAGACTAAAGATGAATGACCCCCATTCTGTACATATTTAAAGCTTTATATTTCATTTCATCTACATCTTTGCACCCCTAAATTTCTGTAACTCTACACCTCTATATCTCTGCCCCCCTATTTCCCCTTACCACTGTTCCTGCATTCCTACAACCTAATACTTGCACCGCTACACCTCAAGGTTCCTGTACCTCTACATTTCTGCAACCCTATAACTCTATGGGGGTCATTTACTAAGGGCCCGATTTGCGTTTTCCCGACGTGTTACCCGAATATTTCCGATTTGCGCCGATTTCCCCTGAATTGCCCCGGGATTTTGGCGCAAACGATCAGATTGTGGCACATCGGCGCTGGCATGCAGACGGAAATCAGGGGGCGTGGCCGAACGAAAACCCGACGGATTTTAAAAAAAGTGTTGCGAGACTCGCGCTTACCTTCACTAGGAATAGGCCGGTGTACTTCAGTGCATTCCGGGGAACTTCAGCGCAGCAGCGCCACCTGGTGGACTACTGGAAAACATCTGCTGCATCAGAGCATGGAAAAATGACTTCTCCCCTGTGGAAATTCTCTGGTGTCTATAAAGAATGTTTTTTTATCTATAAAACCCTTTTGCCCATTCTTAAACATGAAGTCGCTTCTCCCCCCGGGGTGAAGTCTCTCATGTGTACAAAGATTTCTTTATCTCTAAAACCTTTTCCACACATACTAAACAAGATATGGTTCTCTCCCGTGTGAGTCTCTCATGTCTAATAAGTAATGATTAACTGAAACATTTGACACATTCTGAACATGAATGTCATACTGCCAGCCGGGAGAGCTTCGTTTATTGTCCGTCTCTCTTTGGCGGTTCTTTCTTCCTCTTTAGTCGGGGATGTGATCGACAGAAAGCCCAATGTAATAGGATTTTTCCCCCGATGATGGGTCAGTGCTGGGAAGGGCGGAGGGTAAATCCGTTTTCTGGCGCCATTTTTTATACGTATCTTGTGTAATCTCACAATTCATTGCGTGATGGCGTAGACATCAGATGTCTCTGAGTCTGGGCGATGGCACTGCCGGGAAATAACAGGATCAGTGATGTTACGCGATAAAATCTCTATGATAATACTATTTTATACAAGTAGTGGAGACCTTGTCTCATGTTGGGGCAGAAGAGACGGAGAAGAGGCGGAGAATCAGGCCATGGCTTCTGAGGAACTGCGTATGTTTGAGGGTGGAGCTTGGAGAATACGAGTCCCTCGTCAGACATGATTATCAATAATACAGGAAAACTCACAACCTTTATAATTGTAAGAGGAAAGAGGAAGGAAAGCATTGGAGTATAAATGTGCAGGGATTGACCCGACCTCGACCTGGGAGGCCACGAGGCAGATAAGAGCCAGCGATCGCTGTCGTGCCTCAGATTTAGTTATTAACCATTCCTGTTGTAAGTAAGTTGTCTGTGTATATACCAGTTCAGGTGGTCTTCTAGGTTGTTTAAGATCCTTGATGACGACTATGATTATACATTCTTTATAGAAAGGCCTTAAAATATGTCTTGTCCGACATCTCAGTGGTCAGTTGTAAATTGTGTAAATTCTACATTTTTATTTATACCGGTATGACGTACCAAAGGTATGTTCTTAGTCAAGCTATTTACTTACACCCCTGCACCCCTGCACCCCTATACCTTCTACATCCCTGCACCACATCACGCTAAATCACCCTGGCACCCCTTCCCTATACTCTACTCCCGCACCCCCATAACTTCTACATCCCTGCACCCCATACCTCTACAGCCCTGCACACATATACCTCACAGCCCTGCACCTCTACCTCTACATCCCTGCACCCCTATAACCTCTACATCCCTGCACCCTATACCTCTACATCCAGGAACCCCTATACTATACATCCCTGAACCCCTATACCTCTACATCCCTGCACCCCTATATAACTCTAAATCCTGCACCTCTATACCTCTACTCCCTGCACCCCTATTACCTCTACATCCTGCCACCCCTATACCTCTACATCCCTGCAACCCTATACCTCTACATCCCTGCCCCCTACACACAACACTGTGCCAACATCCCCCCCGGGCCTAGTATTGAGGTGAGGCCTGGAGGACAGCCGGGGCCCGCGGGACAGGAGTGGCTGGCGGTTGAGCCTAAGCACGCTGATTGTAACGGTGCTTGGTACGGGGGAACCGGCGGTCTCCAGCAGGGTGTGTTGGCAAGAAAGATGAGGGAGAGGCTGCTATAGCGGATCTCCCTGGGGCAACCCCTTAATGTCCCGGAGGTGAGTTCGGGTGATGGAACAGGGTGCCGGGATGAAGGCAGCCGTATTAGCAGGGACCCAAGACGGAAGAAAGAAAGTTGGGAAGAAAACACCTACAGTTTCTTTATTGAAACGCAGGGAACAGACCAACAAAAGTGCCTTTAACAGTAGAGGAGTGGCTGAGTGTGAATTGGAGGGAGCTCAGGAGATAGTCACAAGCCTGGATGTAGAGCGGCAGCTGGGAGGAGCGGTGTCATGGTAGGAAGCTTCAGCTTGTCCTGTGGGATTCAGGTTCACCTTTAAAGGTAAATGTACCCCTTTTCCTCAACTACACTAAACTCGAGTCTGATGCTCCAATCTTCAGAGGCAGGGGTAGGTCTTCTGCTATGGTATGCGCCGACCAGAGATGCTCACTAACTCACGATCTCTAGGATTCGCCTACACTGGAATATACCCCCCCCATAGAAAGGACCTCTAGAAAATTCCTGGGCCAGAGGTTTATTACCCCCTTTTGTCAGGTGGTGCTGCCCTCCAACACATCTCAGCTTACAGAAGCAAAGGGATGTAACACATATATTGGACAATAGCATCTCGCATAATACAAAATACTTAACTCCTGCCTTGCCAGGCCAAGGATTACACCAAGGCAATACCCCCATGTCCGATAGGACCATGTATGTAATGGGATACAGGCAGGTGGACGTATTCGCAAAACCTACCCGCCATGTGCATCGGCGAGGTGTTGCATCTGCATCCTGCACCCCTATACTACATCCCTGCGCCCCTTCTCTACTACCTGCGCCCTTATACCTACATCCCTTGCACGTTATACCTCTACAACCCTGCACCCCTATACCTCTACAACCCTGCACCCTATACCGATTACATCATGCACCCCTATACCCTCTAAATCCCTGCGCCTATACCTCTACATCCTGCGCCCTATCCATTAATCCCTGCACCCAATAATTTAATACCTTTTTTTTTTTGGGCACCCTAACCCTACATCCCTGCACCCCTATACCTCTACACCCCTGCCACCCTAATCTCTACACCCCTGCGCCCCCCCCCCCCCCCACCCCAACACCCCCACCCCATACCCCTCTACACCTATACCTCTACATCCCTGCACCCCTATACCTCTACACCCCTGCACCACTATACCCTACATCCCTGCACCCCTATACTCTACCACCCTGCACCCCATACCGCTACCCCATGCACCCCTTATACCTATACATCCCTGCAACCCTATACCTCTACACCACTTGCCACCCCTCTACTTTACACCCATGCACCCATACCTCTATGAAGAGCGGTGAGTGACGAACATTTCTCTAACTTCTAGTTACTCGATTGCCTGTGCATCTATATGCCATAAGGACAGGAGCTCCACCCATATTAGATTGGGCCCCTACACGCATATGTTTTTCTCCAGTCCGGAACTTGACACAGTGTATATTAAGCAAGACAACGAATTCTAGAGACTGTTACAGATCTATTATCTGTCCTCATAACCTGAAAAACACTCACCAATCAGTTCTAGGACACATTTATGGGGAAGAGGGAAAGAAAGGAGAAACAGAGAGGAATCAGTTCATAGAAAGTAAGTCTGATAAGTCAATCAGTTTCACCATCCCTGGGGGTCCTGGCCCAGCGTCATGGCCTCTTCCCAGGATCCCTCCTCCTTCCCTCATTCGCCTCTTCTTTCCTCCACCTGGGGATCATCTTCTCATCAGTGTCACGACATCCATGTTAAACTTTGCTACTGGGCAATAAATATGGACACAACATCTCATGGAAAAATATTTCCTCCAGAGAAGATACAATTATATTTCTGGGAAGAATAAGAATTTCTATAAGAAAAAGAGCCCCTTTGGTAAAACCCATCTAAACAACATTCAGTATCTTAGATAAATCCATAGATCTGCTCCGTGTCCGTCAGGTCTAAGTCCAAGTCATCCAGTTCTTCCTCAAAGAAGTTCTCCTCATGTGAGTCCTGCTGGGTCTCTTATTACCCCTTGGTCTGCCCCTATGGGAGATGTCCCCACAATGGTGAGAGAACTTCCTCTCCCATGTAAACATTGAAGGGCGTCGGTTGCCACATTCCTAATCAGCCGGGCCCAGCACTTGTGACGCCTCATTGTTTCTCCTTGTTCGGGGTGTATCATAACCCTCCTCAGACAAACTGTGAGCAGGGATGTTGTCTTTCTCATGGAGCCTCATAACTTCAGTTACAAGGTTTACTAGGGCCGATTGGTCTCTGGTGTGACTCCCATCCCTCCAACTTAGAGAATTTGTATAAGGGGATGGTTATTTGTTGTACTCTTTCCCCTGGTTCTAGGCCTTCACCATTGTTTCTGTGAGAGTATCGGTCAAATCTTACTACTTTAATGAATGAATATAAATCTAATATATATGATATTTATACATCACCACAGATAAGCTTCCATATTGTCCTCAATCACAATTACCACCAGGTCCAGAGATCCGTGGTCTGTGCCAGTTTTTCTGTCTTTGGATCGTGGAGTGTGTGTATGAAGGGGTTTGCGCATTTTTGTGTTGCGGTGTAAGATGTAAACTGTGTAAATTACCATAGCAGCGACGATCGCCAACCTGATTAAATGACACGGTGACAGCGTCGCTATGAATTATCGGCACAAACTGCACAGGAAGAGGAAAAACTGCCACCGGGCAGATGGGGGACACCACTTTGATATATCGGGGTCAATGTATCTCGTTTCCCCAGTTGATGAATGTTGCACAATTTTTCGGACCTCAGAAATGACGCTAGAAGGACATTTTGTATTGTGTGTTATTAAGGCTCTAGATGTTCTTCATTCATGTCCAGTTTTGGGTCCACTTCAGACAAATGAACTTTTTCCGAGTTCTGAACCACAAGATGTTGCAAATTGTCAAAGATACAGCAATATGTTACCACGTGTACTAATGTGATCTGCCCATAACCTCCTCCTTGTATAAACCCATCTCCCTCCTAATTCTGGACCTATAAGATAAAAAAAAAAAGATATTTGTGTGGGGTATTTCAGATCTACGTAGATGCAGGCAAACGATGTCTGTGTCTTGGCATCATCTAATCTCCTTGTGTTTTCTCAAAATTTCTATCCAGCCGCTTATTCTCGGCCATTCCCATAAGCCCCACATAACCTTTATACATCATCAGAAGTAAACATACACAGCCTAACAGATTCGTACAGAATAAAAATACAGGGAACAGAACATAAATGTCACTATATACTGTATACAACCAAATACACCAGAGTACAAAACCACACCAGCGGCGGCCTCCTCTCATGCCTCTCCTGGGGACCCCCAGTTAGTAATGTGGACAACCCCACCAAAAATCCCAGAGAAATGTGGAAGGAACATCCGGCTTTCTGAAATATCAGTTTTTTAAAGCACAAAAAATGATTTGACCTGGTTACAAATGAACTAATCCACAAGGAATAGCAGAGAGCTGTAGCGGGAGGCCTCGTTCTCTCGCCTCCATGACAAGTATCGTAGAATGATCACACTAGGAACTGGTTTAATGTTAGAGGGGTATATTTGCCCTGAGGGGTATAGTTTGGCCTGGGATTCCTTCACTGAAGATACCTGGTCTGGGTTATTCCATACAAAGAGTTCCATGGCCCGGCACATGGGATTTATGCCTGGATTGTGGAAACTCTTTTAATGGAATAAGGTGATTAAAAAAAAAGAAATAAAATTATAGTAAATTATCACAAAAGTAATAGCTGTACCTAGGAAATCACTCTGATACTCATGTGCCTTGTAATGATGAAAGCTCATATCTCCACAACAATTTTATCTTAGAATTGCCTCAACATCTGATGAGATGGATGCGCGAGAGGAAGTTTTACACGGATGTTCACAACCATAAGCACGTCAAGGGAGCGAGTTCTTGTTCTTCTTGTAAACATGGATGAAAATAAGACTTTATAGTCTGATCTTCCCAGTAGTCACGTGTATGAGGAAGTTGCAATTTCCTATTGTCAGGATGTGAAACAGTTAGGGAGGGAATCACCGGAGAAGACATTCAGGGCAGTAGTAGGGAATGTAGTGAATATAGTAAAGTAACGCAAACAGGCACGTTACGTTGGGTACAAAGGAGGACCCTGGCATGGTTGTTGTGCAATGCAACCAGATTATTGTGTATCGTAGCCCATCGGGGAGATGGTTCCGTTGAGCCCACAGTTGTTTGGGGAAAGCGGCAAGCGTAATAAACGACCATTGAAACACCACAGAGA
This sequence comes from Engystomops pustulosus, assembly GCA_019512145.1. Taxonomy (NCBI): domain Eukaryota; kingdom Metazoa; phylum Chordata; class Amphibia; order Anura; family Leptodactylidae; genus Engystomops; species Engystomops pustulosus. The sequence continues at coordinate 91,129,501 of CM033648.1, read as the reverse complement.
GAACAACTCACAGACCGGAGCGATAGATAAGTGCTCGTCCGGAGGCCTGGCTGATGTATATCACAGGAAACAGTCATCAACGACACGCGCGGATTTTTACATGGGAGAGGAAGATACTATCGACATCGATTAGGTACTATATTGGCTTATCTCCTACAAAGTGGAAGCAGCACTATTTCACAGAAGCGCCAGGTTAGAAGGAGATCTCAGAAGCAGTGGACCCACAGGGCGAGAACTTCTTGGAGGAAGATCTTACTGGAGGAGCTTAGACTGAGACACAGAATGGAGAGAGAACAGCGACAGATATGGACAGAGGGAGGGAGCATGGGAGGAGGACATGACGCTGGGGCCAGGGACCCCCAGGATGGTGAGAATGATGGACTGTTTTATCATTACTTTTAGATCTGAGTTATTCTTTGTTTCCCTTCTTCTGCAATATCCTTTCCATGATGTGTCCATGAACCTGATCTGTGATAAGGTAGTCAGGACATTGAGCTGTGGGAGAGGAGGCAGTAATCTCCATACATGTGCAGTGTATATGTGCAGTACATGTCCTGATATGGTGTAGTAGAGGTTATGGTATCCATGTGAATAGGTGACAAGTCATGGGATCTAAAAAAGGTGTAGTATATAACTCTTGCCCACAACAATTCTACTGCGCTATTTCAATTAACAGAAAATATTGCGCTCTGTATGTTTAAACCCCCTTTGTGGAGATAGAATGGTCATTAATGTGTTGGGATCCAATGGGACAGAACTGAGTTATTCACCGTACCACAGTATAGCAGTTTATTCTGTGTGTAAGCTAGTTTGGCTCTGGTGTCGGGATGTTTGTGGTGTGTTGCATTTTTGCGGGGTCTGTGCCAAGGCCTCCATGGACAAATCTAGAGAGATCATAACATTTGTTAGCAGGATTAAATAGTGTACCACGTTGTAATGTAACGCAGAAATCTTTACTTATGGTGCAGCCAGGTAATAGGGTGTGAGCCAGTGAGATTGAGAGGTTGTTATACACGCGCGAGGTGGGCCCAGAGAACGACAATGGGAGTGCAGGGATGTTATAGGGGTATAGGGGGGTGCCGCTCATCGGGTGTGTGATTTTTGTAGATGGGTGTGATTAGTGTCGGTCGAGGGAGTAGAGGGAATAGGGATGTGGAGGCGGCTGTAGAGAATCGGGGTCAGGGATTGTAGATTGTGTGACTAAGCGTGACATCAGGAGGATGGTAGGAACGTTATAGTGGCGGTGCAGGGATGTAGAGGCATAGGGGTGCGGGGTGTAGAGGTATAGGGGTGCAGGGATGTAGAGGTATAGGGATGCAGGGATGAGAGGGGATTGAGGACGGGCTGCCAGGACTGTGAGAGTGTGGAGGTATACGGTAAGGGGAGTGATGGGGTGCGGGCGTACGGATGTATTTGTAGAGACAACATCGAGTGTGGTACAGGGATGTAGATGCAATCTATAGGCAGTTTGTATAGGGACTATGTCAATGGGGAATGTGTAGATTCAGGAATATAGGTTGTGTTAATGTATAGGGAGGCCGTAAGGGGTTCGCCCCATAAGGGATTTCCTAGTGATCTATAGTGAGTGGTGTGCATGGACTCGCAGTGAGAGTTGTGTACTAGGGAGATGAAGGGAGGGTTAGCAAGCAAGTATAGACGGGTGGTTTGCCGAGGGACGTAGAGGTACTGGAGTGCAGGGACTTAAGAGGTAATGGAGTGCAGGGACGTAGAATTTGCGTGGACTGGTGGTGCACAACACAAGGTGTATCTCGTTAGCGCGATGGGTTGTACTGGTGTGACGGAGTATGTAGAAAGGAAACAGGGATCACTATGTGCTCTCTGCTATTGAACCTGGAAGAGGATATGAGGAGAAAGGTGTCATTGATTTTCCACTAATGAATGCGTTATTGGTCTAGGGGTGCCATGATCGGAGGCTAGTCCATAGGGGCCATGCAGGGTATTGTTATTAGGAGGTGTGTTGTCGTGTAAGGGGTGCAGGGAGGTAGAGGGATAGGCGGCGCAGGGATGTAGGAGGAATAGGGGTTGCTAGGGAGTGTAGAGGGATCGGGGTGCAGGGATGTAGTAGAGTTATGGGGGTGAAGGGATGTAGAGGTATAGGGGGGCGAGGGAGGTAGATGATCATAGGGGTGCACGAGTTGTAGAGGTATAAGGGGGCAGGGGTGAGAAGGTATAGGGGTGCAGGGAGGTCTAGAAGGTTATAGGGGTGCAGGGGAATTGTAGAGGTTAGATATAGTTCTGCTTTGTGTTATGCATCCACGGTCCTATAGTTATAAAAGTAAGATATGAAGCCCGATCATTAATATATTAAGGGTTTTACATTGAAATCAGATCTGTGCTTAGAGTTCACCACAAAAGAGAAGATGTTTTTGTGCTCAAAATGTGGCAAATATAGACAAGGAAATCACAGCTGATTAGACTTGAGAGATGAAGATAGAAATGATATAAAATATTAATATATAGAGATTTGATCCTCGTCAATTATCATGACACATATTGTCCCAGCAGATAACGAACTCCGGCTACAGAGGAACCATCTGATATTCCTTGATATTATAGCTGAGGATTCAAGACCTGTCGGCGCCAGCCCTTCACAACAAGATCTATCATCGGATCTGTTTACATTGGGCATCGGTTCTGAGAAATCACAGACTAAGAGCCATAAAAAAACTCACCAACGAGAGATGAACGTCCAAGAAAGTCCCCCCCGGGAGAAGCCGTCATGGTGAGAATGGGAAAAGATTGTTAGATCTTCAAATCACGGCTCTTGTATACATGAGAGAACTCAAACAGGAGTAGGAAAATTTCGTTCACAATTTGGCAAAGGGTTTTAACACCCTAGAATCACATCTTGGTTGTGCATGAGAGAACTCACACGGGGGAGAAGCATTTTCATGCCCCGAATGTTTTCTTTTTTTGCCTTTTGTTATTTTTTTTCTTTTTTTTTACTCTTTATTGTTTTTTTTTGTTTTGTTTTCTTTTTGTTTATTTTTTTTTTTTTTTTTTTTTTTTTTTGTTTTTCCTGTTTTTTTTTTTTTTTTCCCCCTTTTTTTTTTTATTTTTCTTTTTTTTTTTTTTTTTTTTTTTTTTTTTTTTATTTGTTTTTTTTTTTTTTTTTTTTTTTTTTTTTTTTTTTTTTTTTTTTTAAAATTTTTTTTTTTCGTTTTTTTTGTTTTTTTTTTTGTTTTTTTTTTTTTTTTTTTTTTTTCTTTTTTTTTTTTTTTTCTTTTTTTTTTTTTCTTCCTTTCTTTTTTTTTTTTTTTGGCACATGTTTTATTCGAAATCAGTTCTTGATCGAACACGAGCGAATCCACACAGGGGGAAAGCCGGTTTCTTCGCACAGAATGTGGTAAAGTTTATTCAGAAATCAGTCTTAGTAACATAGGAGAATTCACACAGGGGAGAAGCCATTTTTCATGTTCGAAATGTGGAAATGTTTTTCTTAATGGGGATCTCAAAAACAGAATGAGAATTCACAAGGGGAGAAAACCGTTTTTGTTTTCTGAATGTGGCAAGTTTATAATAAAGAGATAATTGTTAAACATGAGAGAATCACACAGGGGAGAACCATTTTCATGCTCACAATGGTCAAATGTTTTATTCAGAAATCGGTCTTAGTTGAACATAAGAAAATCCACACAGGGAGAGCCATTTTCATGTATAGAATGTGGGAAAATGTTTTACATGGAAATACATCTCAACAGACATCAAAGAATCCACACAGGCCAGAAAGATGTTAACGTTCAGAAGTGATAAGTGTTTATATAATGAGATAACGAAACCACACGGGGAGAAGTCATGTTCATTTTTTTTATCAACATTTGTAAATGATTTATAAAGAATATATGAAAGTATCAACCAATAAACTACAGGCAGTCCCCGGGTTACATACAGATAGGGCTGTAGGTTTGTTCTTAAGTTGAATTGTATGTAAGGCGAACTGTATACTTATACTTGTAACCCCAGCCAAATTTGGCTCTGTGACAATTGATTTTAAAAATGTTGGATTTATTAGAAATCTGGATAAAATAAAACTTCAATTAGACCCGTGATAACTGTTTACAGTGTTTATTGCACCTAAGGATAAAGTACAGTAAATCAACATCAGAGGTCCGTTTGTAACTAGGGGGTCATGTAAGTCAGGTGTTCTGAGTAGGGGGACCGCTGTACACATTAAAAAAGTTGGAGGCCTTTGACAATCATAAACATATACAGAAGCAGAGAAAAAAGTAGATAAAGGAACACCTGCAATTTTTACCTAAGTAACAAAGAACGTTGGAGGGAATTTTTATTGGCTTTCTACCCGTTTTTGCCCAGATTTTTGTAGCCATATTTATGAGTTATCGCGCCACAATATTGTTCCTCTTCACATCCTCAGCCTTTGTTTGGTAGACTGAATTTGGCGCAACCTTGAACCCAACACGTTTCCTGTGCTTCTAGGTCCCAACACTTTTTTAGGCAAATTTTTAGCGTCCAATTAGACAAGCTAAAAGCTGTTGAACCAGGTCTATTTCACCTGACCTAAAATGTGGAGCAAGTTCAGACCTTTTCGGTTGTGTGCCAAGTCATTCAGCCCTGTGCCAAATCTAACATCCCCAATCTAAAAATGGACAATTGTGCTCCGGAATACCAGACCTTTCACCCTATGAATGAATGCCCCATTGTATTCTTCAGTGAAGTTTATGTAAAAGAGGCCAAACTTTTAAATAGGCCCAGACTTTCTTGTATTCAGCACACCACATAGTGTGAGTGAGGATGGATTGCGGGTTATAGAATCCATTCCCGGTTTGCTCCTCAGCCCTCCCCAACATCTCCACACACTTGTGACGTCCCCCGGTTTTTAATTTCAAATCACATCCTCTTTATTTGACATTTTGGTTCTATTGACAGAGAGCATGGCCATTTATGATCCCGGGTAAGGGCGCTGTTCCTCACCCTGTCCATGTGTCTCCAGTACGATTGTTACTTGTGGGTTAGGTTTACTCTCTGGGCCATATCACACCTATAGGATAAACGCCAGGTGATGTCCATAAGAACCAAATATCATAAAGGTCCTGGCACCTCTAAACTCATAATACAGGTCAAATTCAAGTACCTCAATATCATTGTCCCACAACCACAGTAGAAAACTCTCTTGCCACAAGTATCTCTCCCTTATCAAGTCTTCTGCCGGTGAACAAGTTTAGGCCATTTGTCCCACAGGAGTTGTTATAGGTAGGAGCTGATCTTGGGTAGCGTGAGGTAAGTCATGGTATTTAAAGAACGCCATAGATAAGTCAAAATATTATATAGGATATTTTTGAGATTGGTATGTTAGAGGGAGTCGTTGAAGAGGAGATAAGAATAACTGTAATGCTAATATGGCCCATAATGAATTAACAGCAACAATTCTCAGAAAAGGTTGATAGGCCTTGTTCACAGACCATGTTTAACTATTTCCCTGAGAGAAGAGAGTAAACTGGCGCTAGAAACAAGATTATAACAAAAGATGAAGGACAGATGGTTCTCATTAAATGTCAAAGGAATTAGTTGGCAGGCGAGCAACAGGTTACAAAAAAAAAAAAGTTGAATCATGACCTTAGTGGCACGTGCTTGACCCCCGCTAATACTTAAATGGCTTCTGTTTGTTTCTCTTCTCCAAGATGGCCACCATAGAGAATATATCATTAACATATCAACCATCCAAAATTATCTGTTTATGTCCTTAATCATTTAAATAGAAATAGAGCCAACTGCCTGTAGGTAGAGGGAACATTAAATCTCAAATCTTATTTATTACAAAACTAGGGCCCATGAAAAATAACCAAAAAGAGCCTTACACTAGATCTGTGCAATCAAGACTTAGGTAACTCCTCTGGGAAAGTGTGCCAGTCATAAATACTATTACTATGGGTTAAGAGGGATAATGTTGTCACCTCACTATTACCCTGATTATGTTGCAGTGCTAGTTGAATTGGAGACTGGTCACACGCTTCCATATATCAGCCATTGGAGGACCTACTAAAGTGCTAGAACGGAGCCAGTAGGAAGGATTCCCTTCATGTATCTCTTGGCTCATGTTCCTATACATAAAACCCTTAAAAGTGGGTGTTACAATATTCTCATGGCACAGCATACACCTAACGCGTTTCCTGCTATTGGTAGGCATAGCAGTTCATCAGAGGGGTGAAGTGGATTATATAGAACGACCTGAGACCCCGGCGTTCCATATCGCACCGCTGATACTATGACCCTATTGTATTTGTCCAATGCGTTATGCTGTAAGGTTAGGGTGTTAGCAAGTTAGTGCATCAGTTCAGAGCCGGGATGCTGTTATAAATTTAGACCCTATCTAACTGGGCTCATGTTATTACACATAACACTCGCTAAGTATCTAGACAGGATGCTGGCTCTAGTTGGGCCGCGCATCTAGCATGCACGAGGGCTATTTATAGCCTAAGCTCCGCCCACCAAAAGAGGCGGACAATGCGGCTTCACTCAGCCCCATCAAGTACTCTAGTGACTAGTGACGAATCGGAGGTGTCACCAAAGTAGGAGCGCCCGATCACCAGTCACAGAGTGTGGGAAGTCTCCCACCACTGATTACAGGCCAATACCCGCATTCCATAGCGAGGCACACCGATGACCAACTGTTTGCTTGAGACGTTTACATTGCAGACCTGGATGGAAGTATTACTTTACACCAGTGAAAACACACAATTAGGCTTTTTATTAAACCGCGAAAGTGAAATTCTGGATGAAGACAAAAGCGAAGCAAGGACACCATAATTAAAAAATAAATCAGTGTACCAAAAAGTGATGATGCACCCATATCTAATGTAATGCCCTCAGTGTCAATAAAACCATCAGCCTGAACGATAAGAAAGTGGGACCACACCCTTCATTTACAATGGGGAGCTTGGTTGAGACAAGAAAGGGGCGACCAATGGGTGTATAAGAAGTACGCAAGCAGACCTCACATGAGGAGAACTTCTTGGTGGAATATCTTATGGAGGAGCTTAGACCTAAAGACTTAGACACAGAATTTGGTGTTTGTCGCAAAAATAGCTGTGTTTTTTTTAATATCCTTGTTGATCCTCTTGTGGCTAATTTGTGAAGTGTCTTTGCCATAATATTGGTGTTTTTTCCACACTTACAACTGTTTTTTTTATGGCCACTTGGGATTCAGAGACTCGTTCTTGGGTGCAATTTTTGGTGGAAAATGAAAGCAGCTATAAGCTAGTCTAGGGAGGGTAAATAGATTGCACATGTATTCAAAAAATGGATGTATGGTTTTAATTGTGCATTCAAAGGCTTTAGATCAAATGCATCTCAGCTGCATAACGATAAATTTTGATATACAAGTTTCGTAACTGAACAGATGAAAGTCACTAACAAAGTAATGGGGCAGATTATTACCCGGCCCATTCGCGATCCAGCGGGTTCACTAAGGTGTTCCTCCGATTCGGAGGAACTACCTTAGTGAATCCCGGCCGGACCCGAATCCACCGCAGAGAACGCGCCGCTGGATCGCGAATGGGCCGGGTAAGTAAATCTGCCCCATTATCTTTGTTAGTGACTTTCATCTGTTCAGTTACGAAACTGTATATCAAAATTTATCGTTATGCAGCTTAGATGCATTTTGATCTAAAGCCTTTGAATGCACAATTAAAACCATACATCCTTTTTTGAATACATGTGCAATCTATTTACCCTCCCTAGACTAGCTTATAGCTGCTTTCATTTTCCACCAAAAATTGCACCCAAGAACGAGTCTCTGAATCCCAAGTGGCCATAAAAAAAACAAGTTGTAAGTGTTGGAAAAAACACCAATATTATGGCAAAGACACTTCACAAATTAGCCACAAGAGGATCAACAAGGATATTAAAAAACACTGCTATTTTTGCGACCAAACACCAAACTAGCTGTGCAGCATAAATAACCATGTTTCTCTCATTTATCCTGCCAACCCTCAAAGTAAATTGACCATCAGGAGAGAAGTGTCCATCAGGGGGGACCTCTGTTTTAAGCTTTGGAGCTTGTTCCTGTGTTGGACGATGGAGGTGTCAGAGCAGTTCAATTATCAGGCAGAGAGTAATTTAAATAAAATGTGTCATCCGTATAACAATGACACAACCGAATATGTTGTAGCCACGGAGAACTAGCGAGACCTCTGTGCGTCTTTATTTTTTGCCCTTTCAATACAGGAGGGTTCAAGGTTAGTGCGGAAATGTGACATAAAATTAGAGATAACAAATAAATCACACATAATAATATATTGAAAACATCATTGATGTATTTGCAACATCTTGTCGTAGGAATTCATTGTTCATTTATTGTTTTTGACCCATAACTGGACATAAATACAACCATCCGGATCGTCATTCACCAGAATAGAATAACCGCTCCCCCAACAATCCTTGGCCACATCCATTATCAATGTCAAGTATTACATTTCAATCAAGACCCAGATTCCCCATCCTGATCTTCCGGGGTCTCTATTTACAAACATTTAGTGTGTTCCTGTGGAACGTCTCCTACAGGCCAAGATGTCTTAAGCAATCCTGTTTATTTAGTGGAGAAGAAGGATGAGTATATATAATAACAAGACATAGACAAAATGTCGTTACATATCTAACACTTAAAGACTTGAAAATGTTTCTCCCCTGTGTAATTCCTCTCATGCTGAACAAGATCTGATTTCTTACAAAACTTTTCACATTCTAAACATGAAAGGTTTTCCCCTGGTGTGAGTTTCTCTATCTGTACAAGCTTGTTTTTGAGAAAAACATTTGCCACATTCTGCACTGAAAACGGTTTCTCCCCCTGTGTGAATTCTCTCATGATGAACAAGACTAATTTATAGTAACACATTTTCCACATTCGCTGAACATGAAAATGACTTCTCTCCTGTGTGGAATTCTCTCATGCTGAACCAGATTTGTTTTCCAATAAAACGTTTTCCACATTCTGAACATGAAAATGGTTTCTCCCTGTGTGAATCTCTCATGCTGAACAAGACTTGATTTATCACAAATTTTTCCACATTCTGAACATGAAACCGTGTTTCTCCCCTGTGTGAATTCTCTCATTTGCACAAGGTCTGATTTCTGACTAAACTTTTTTACATTCTAAACATGAAAACGGTTTCTCCCCTGTGTGAATTCTCTCATGCTAACAAGAGTTTTTTTGTGTAAACATTTGCCACATTCTGAACATGAAAACGGTTTCTCCCCTGTGTGAATTTTCTCATGTTTCACAAGGTCGATTTCTGACTAAAACATTTTTTAATTCTGAACATGAAAACGGCTTCTCCCCTGTGTGAATTCTCTCATGTTTCACAAGGTCTGATTTCTGACTAAAACATTTTTTACAGTTCTAACATGAAAACGGTTTCTCCCCTTGTGAATTCTCTCATGCTGAACAAGACGTGTTTTTTGAGTAAAAACATTTGCCACATTCTGAACATGAAAAACGGTTTCTCCCCCTGTGTGAATTCTCTCATGCTGAACAAGACTTAATTATGAGTAAACATTTTCCACATTCTGAACATGAAATGACTTCTCTCCTGTGTGATTCTCTCATGCTGAACAAGATTTGTTTTCCAATTAAAACGTTTTCCCACATTCTGAACATGAAATGGTTTCTCCCTGTGTGAATTCTCTCATGCTGAACAAGACTTGATTTATCAGCAAAATTTTTTCCACATTCTGAACATGAAAACGGTTTTCCCTGTGTGAATTCTTCTCATGCTTACAAGACTGATTTATGAGTAAAACATTTTCCACATTTTAAACATGAAAATGGCTTCTCCCTGTATGAACTCTTTCATGTATCACAAGATTTGATTTCTTAATAAAACATTGCCACATTCTGAACATGAAAACGCTTCTCCCCTGTGTGAGTTCTCTCGTGATGAATAAGGTGTGTTTTCCGATTAAAATATTTTCCACATTCTGAACATGAAAACGGTTTCTCCCTTGTGGGATTTCTCTCATGTTGACAAGATTTTTTCGTTCAATAAAACATTTTCCATTTTCTGAACATGAAAAGGCTGCTCCCCTAGTGAATGTTCTGATGTGTGAGATTCCAATTAACAGTAACATTTTTCCATGTTCAGAACATGAAAATGTTTTCCTGGTTGCATCTGTTAGATGCTCGGCTGCTCTGTGGTGGCTTCTTTCTTGACTGTTCATCTGTGATAAATCGAATTAATAGGACAGAATGTAATTGGATCATGATTAGATTGTTGCAATGAAGGTCTGAGGGTAAATCCTTCTGCTGTTGTGTTCTATACATGTATCTTGTGTGATCCCAATCATCGCTGTAATATTTGAAGATGTCAGATGTTCCTTGAGCTCCAGTTTCTTCATCTGCAAGGAACAGATGTTAATGATAACAAGAGTTAATAAAATCTGTAATGAAATAAAATTTATCACATTTCTGC
>CM033648.1:91079548-91118867 GCA_019512145.1 Engystomops pustulosus | reverse complement strand
AGGATCAGATGATAGATTGATTAAAAGGAATGTCTGAGGGTAAATCCTTCTGCTGTTGTTTTCTTTAATGTTTTTGTGTGATCCTACAATCAACAGCTTTAATATCTGAAGAATCAGATTTTCCCCTGAGCTCCGGTAACGTCATCTCCTGTGGAATAATAGGGTAGGTAACAAAAAAGTTTATGAAATCTGCAAAGATATAAATATTTATAAAATTTCTACATATGTTTTATTTCAAACTATTTCTGATTTCAGCATCACATTCTGAAAGCACCAAACAGCTTCTCTACTGTGTGGATCTCGGTAAAACATCTTGTAAACTTTCAGAGTGAAACACATTGGGGTAATTTAACTTTATTTTTATTTTCTCCTATATTTGCAACTTGTTTGGTGCATTTGCATTTTTGCACCAAAATAAGCCACTCCAATCGCTTAGCGAACATCACAGCAACAGAATTTTCAGTCTAGCATCGATATATCTAAAGACTCAGAAAAAAGTCAGCTGCTGGATTTCATCCCTAAGATAAATCAAACAATTCCAAAAGCAGAAGAAAACAGAAAAATGTCCGGACTAAAGATGAATGACCCCCATTCTGTACATATTTTAAAGCTTTATATTTCATTCATTCTAACATCTTTGCACCCCTACATTTCTGTAACTCTACACCTCTATATCTCCGCCCCCCTATTTCCCCTTACCACTGTTCCTGCATTCCTACAACCTAATACTTGCACCGCTACACCTCAAGGTTCCTGTACCTCTACATTTCTGCAACCCTATAACTCTATGGGGGTCATTTACTAAGGGCCCAATTTGCGTTTTCCCGACATGTTACCCGAATATTTCCGATTTGCGCCGATTTTCCGTGTATTGCCCCGGGATTTTGGTGTACGTGACCGGATTGTGGCGCATCGGCTCTGGCATGCACGCGACGGAAATCGGGGGGCAGGGCCGAACGAAAACCCAACGTATTCGGAAAAACCGCCGCATTTAAAAACGGAAAATGTGTCGCTTGGGACACGCTTACCTTCACTTGGTCCGGGTCGTGAACTTCAGGGCATCCGGATGCTTTTCAGCGCAGGAACTACCTTGATGAATCCCGGCCGGACCCGAATCCACCGCAGAGAACGCGCCGCTGGATCGCGAACGGACCGGGTAAGTAAATCTGCCCCTATATCTTTGTTAGTGACTTTCATCCGAAACTGTATATCAAAATTTATTGTTATGCAGTTGAGATGCATTTTGATATAAAGCCTTTGAATGCACAATTAAAACCATACATCCACTTTTTGAATACATGTGCAATCTATTTACCCTCCCTAGACTAGCTTTTAGCTGCTTTCATTTTCCACCAAATATTGCACCCAAAAACAAGTCTCTGAATCACAAGTGGCCAAAAAAATAACAAGTTGTAAGTGTCGGAAAAACACCAATATTATGGCAAAGACACTTCACAAATTAGCCACAAGAGGATCAACAAGGATATAAAAAACACAGCTATTTTTGCGACCAAACACCAAACTAGCTGTGCAGCATAAATAACCATGTTTCTCTCATTTATCCTGCCAACCCTCAAAGTAAATTGATAACCATGTTTCTCTCATTTATCCTGCCAACCCTCAAAGTAAATTGACCATCAGGAGAGAAGTGTCCATCAGGGGGGACCTCTGTTTTAAGCTTTGGAGCTTGTTCCTGTGTTGGACGATGGAGGTGTCAGAGCAGTTCAATTATCAGGCAGAGAGTAATTAAATAAATAATTGTGTCGTCCGATAACATTGACACAACTGAAATATGTTGTAGCCACGGAGAACTAGCGAGACCTCTGTGCGTCTTTGTTTTATGCCCTTTCAGTACAAGGAGGGTTCAAGGTTAGTGCGGAAATGTTACATAAAATTAGAGATAACAAATAAAATCACACATAATAATATATTGAAAACATCATTGATGTATTTGGCAACATCTTGTCGTAGGAATTCATTGTTCATTTATTGTTATTGGACCCATAAACTGGACATAAATACAGACCATCCGGATCGTCATTCACCAGAATAGAATAACCGCTCCCCCAACAAATCCTTGGCCACATCCATTTATCAATGTCAAGTATTACATTTCAAATTGAGAACCAGACTCCCACATCCTGAGCTTCCGGGGTCTCTATTTACAAACATTTATGTGTGTCCTGTGGAACGTCTCCTACAGGCCAAGATGTCTTAAGCAATCCTGTTATTTAGTGGAGAAGAGGATGAGTATATATAAATTACAAGACATAGACAAAATGGCGTTACATATCTAAACACTTAAAGACTTGAAAACGGTTTCTCCCCTGTGTGAATTCTCTCATGCTGAACAAGACGTGTTTTTTGAGTAAAACATTTGCCACATTCTGAACATGAAAACGGTTTCTCCCCTGTGTGAATTCTCTCATGCTGAACAAGACTTGTTTTTTGAGAAAAACATTTGCCACATTCTGCACATGAAAACGGTTTCTCCCCTGTGTGAATTCTCTCATGCTGAACAAATGATGTTTTAAAAAACTGAAACATTTGACACATTCTGCAAAATGAAATTCTTCTGCCCAGCGGAAAAGCTATTAGTTCTTAGTTGTCCGTCTCCGCTTGGCGGCTTCTTTTCTTCCTCGTCAGTCTGGGATGTATCAGACAGAAGCCCAATGTAATAGGTCAGATGATGGGTCATTGCTGGGAAGGGCGGGGGTAAATCCGTTTTTCTGGCATCATTTTTAATGTATCTTGTGTAATCTCACAATCACTGCTGTGATATCTGTAGACTCAGATGTTCCTCTGAGCTCTGACGAGATGGACAGCTGCCGGGAATAAAAGGATCAGTGAATTTGCGTTGATAAATCTCTCTACTCTAGAGAGGAGAAGGAGAGTTGACGTTTGTAGACAGAAGTATAAAAAGTGAAAAACACTTAAAGTTTAACATTAGAGAAATAAAAAATAAATAAACGAAAAATAAAGTCCCTTAAATGTCACTTTCCATAAAAACACTTAATAAAGTATAAAAAACACAAACACACAACCCCCCACTATTTGGGTAGTGCCCGAATCGTAAACAATCTTTACATTAAAATAAAACAGAATTGTTACTGGACCCGCAACAGTAAAACTCTGCAAAAACAACCGCAAAAAAGTTCCTTCCGAAAAAAAATAATTTTTAATTAATACCTTTAAAAAAAATGCTCTAAAAAGTGAGAAAAAAAGTTAAACAACCCTAAAATAAGACCAACTCAAAAAAGAACAAAGATTCTCGCAAAATTTAAGACCCTACCAGATCTGTCGCCGAAAATATAAAACAGTTCTGCATATGAAGACCGGCGAGGCTAAAATTAATAAACCAAAATGGATTTTCGCCCAAATTTACTTTTTAATCAGATAAAAAATTGATAAAATACACAACCCACATAAAAAAATTTGTATCGCTGCGTCCGTGACAATCTGCATAATAAAAACTGAATAGTTATTGACCTGGGACCTATGCACAGTGACCCCGTAAAAATAAAAAACAACTCCAAAACACTTTCCTGAAAAAAGATATGTTTTAATTAATACCTTTAAAAATGCTTAAAAAGGATAAAAAAAAGTTTATTCACTCTAAATAAGCCCATAAAAAAGAAAAAAGCTTCTCGCAAAAATAAGCTCTTAACCAGATTTGTCAGCCGAAAAAATGCGAAAAAGTTATGCATATAAAAAGACGGTGAGGCTAAAATTAACAAGCTTTTCGCCCAAATGACTTTTTATTCAGAAAAAATGGGGGTGGTAAAATAATAAAGTAATAAATGAGGTATTTCGTGATCGGGCGACCCATAGAATAAACAACCCCCCCCCCCCCCAAAAAAATCTCCTAAACATCAATGATTTTCATTTCCTCCACCAGCAAAGAGTTAAAGGGTTTTTTTTGTTTTTTTTTAAGTTAATAAAACCCACCAATTAGTATCGCTGCCCCAACATATGTAGCAGAAAGTGACATCTCATGTGGGCAATAAGAAGTAAAGGCCCCTATAGCGTCCACATTAAAAAAAAGCCCCCAACAAAAAAAAGAAAAAATTATTAGGCCTGTACAATGGGAACAACGGAAATATGCTCGGGATGGCGCACCTCCTTCCCTTCCATGCCTCCTCCCCCTGTTCTATGTCCTACCCTGTCTATGGTCCTCCCCCTGTTCTATGCTCCTCCCCTGTCTAACTCCTCCCCCTGTTCTATTGCTCCTCCCAATGTTCATGCTCCTCCCCGTTTCTGCTTTTCCCCATGGTTCCTGCTCATCTTCCCTTCTATTGCCCGGCCGTGCGCCCGTACCAGCACCGTCCACACCACATATGGGGCATCAGCACTGGGAGAAATTGGGATCAAACTTGTTTCAATTAATCCATTGCCAAATGATTAATTTCACCAAAAGAGTGTTGTACAGGCGGTCCCTACTAGAAAACCACCCGGACTTACAGACGCAGTTCCTAGTTACAACTATTGGATGTTGGTAATTCCTGTACTTAGTCGTATAGGCTACAAAATCAGCGTGTAACAGATATCACAGGCGTCTGTAATGAAAGCTTAGCTTTATTATTATCTTTATTTATCCTGAGTTCTTATGAAAATCCACATTTTTTAAATTCAGTTTGCACAGGAGACCAGAAAAAAAATTTGGCTGGGGCTACAATTATAAAAATATAAAGTCTCACTTACATAAAGATTCAACTTAAGAACAAACCTACAGGACCCTATCATGTATGTAACCAGGGGACCGCCTTGTTACTGTGAAAAAAATATTACAAAATTTTTTTTACAGACTGCACTACATTTGTTTTAACCCCATGAAAACCCTAAAGGGTTTTAACAAACTTCTTAAAAAAGTAGTTTCATACGTTGTGGGGGGTAGTGTTTGTTGTATTTGTAGTTTCCAATTAATGGGTCATTTACGAGTTCTCGCTATTATTTAGGCCTCCACAGTCAATTAGAAGTTGAGCAGGTCCATATAAATACGGGTTCTGGGTGCGATTTCCAAAAAAAATTAAAAACTGGCCCCAAATTCCGAGCCTCATAACATTCAGTAAACATGTGGAATCTTAAAATACCATAAAAATAAAGCAGACATTGGGAATGGAAATAGAATGAATTATTTGGGTGCTATAAACATCGCATCAAAAGTAGAGAATTAGAACTTTGAAAAGTAAAAGAGTTTTTCCAAATTTTGCCAAGATTTCGTTTTTTTCATAAGCGAACACAAAGAGATTTCACCAAACTAATTTGAAGTACAATGTTTTTCCCGAGAAAACCATCTCAAAATCCCCGGATATCTCATAGGTTCCACAGCTATAACACTATAATGAACAGGACCTTTTAGGGGCCGCGTCCACTAAGGCCCAAAATAGGCCGAGTCCGAAGGGGTAAGACCCTCTGATGACGACTATATTAAGACATTTCTTTATAAAGCAAAAAATCTGTCTTGTCCAACATCCTTCAGTTTTTCAATGTTAAATTTTGTATATCTACATTTTGATAGGATTTTATCCTTGATGTCCCAAGGTAAGTTATTAGTAACCTACAATATACCCCTACAATCCCGCACCCCTTATACCTCTACATCCCCTTCACACCTATTTACCTCACATCCCTGGACCCTACACTATACATCCCGCACCCTATACCTCTACATCCCTGCACCCCTACACCTCTACATCCCTGCACCCCTGTACCTCTACATCCTACCCCCCTACCACCTCTACCATTCCCTGCAACCCATACTCATCCCGGCCCCTATACCTCTACATCCCTGCACCCCTATACCTCTACATAACTGCACCCCTACACCTCTATACCTCTACATCCCTGCACCCCTACACCTCTACATCCCTGTACCCCTAAACCTCTACATCCCTGCCACCCCAATACCTTTAAATCACTGCACCCCTTATAACCTCTACATCCCGTAACACCAAGTACCTCTACAACCTGACCCCTATATTCACATCCCTTGCACACCCCAATAACTCTACATCCCTGCCACCTATCATTCTACATCCCTGCACCCTATACCTCTACATCTCTGAGCCTTTATTCCTCTACATCCCCTCCACCCCTTATATCTCGACATTCCTGCCACCCCATACCTCTTACATCCCTGCACCCCTATACCTCTATAGTCCCTGCCACCCTATAACTCTACAATCCCTGCACCCCTACCTCTACCCTGACCCCAATACCTCTACATCCCTGCACCCCTTACCTCTACATCCTGCACCCCTTCCCTCTACATCCCTGCACCCCTATCTCTACATCTCTGCGCCTTTATTCCTCTACATCCCTGCACCTCTATACCTCTACATCCCTGCACCTCTATACCTCTACATCCCTGCTCTCATATACCTCCACATCCCGCCCACCCCAGTACCTCTACATCCCTGCACCCCTATACCTCTACATCCCTGCACCCCTATACATCTACATCCCTGCACCCCTATTACCTCACATCCGCCACCCCTATACCTCTACATCCCTGCACCCCTATACATCTACATCCCTGCACCCCTATACCTCTACATCCCTGCACCCCTATACCCTACATACCGGCCCACCCATACCTCTACATCCCGACACCCCATATACCCTCCTCATGCACCCCTACACCCCTGCACCCTATACCTCTACATCCCTGCCACCCCTATACCTCTACATATCTGCGCCTTCATCCACACACTACCCTATAGTATATAAGGTTACAATTTATTACGTTAAACACAGATCTATTATCTGGCCCAAACCCTGGAAAAACACAATCACCAATAGGTTTTTAGGACACATTTGGGAAGAGGAAAGAAAGAAAAAGGGAAAGAAAGGAGACAGAGGGGGTCAGTGGCTAAGAAAGAATGACTGATAAGCCATCAGTTCTCTCCTGGGGGTCCCGGCCCCAGCTCATTGTCCTCCTTCCAGGCTCCCTCCTCCTCCTCCTCCTTCTTGCCTTTCTTCAAAACCTTGGGGATCATATCTTCTCCTCAGTGTAACTTCCATCCAGTTAAACTTTCTACTGGGAAATGGAATAAATAATGGACATCAACATCTCATGTAAAAAATTTCCCCAGAGCTCATTAATTTCTGGTGAAGAGATACGAATTTCTATAAGAAAGCCCCTGGTAAAACATCTACCACACCAGTCAGTCTATAGATAAATACATAGATCTGCATCCCGTGTCCAGTCAGGGTTCTCAGTCCAAGTCCTCCAGTTCCTTCCTCCACGAAAGTTCTCCTAATGTAGTCCTGCTGGGTCTTTATGCCTTGGTCGCCCCTCTGGGAGGAGATGTCCACCCTAAATGGTGAGAGAAACTTCCTCCATGTAATGAAGGGCGTGGTTGCCATTCCTAATCAGACGGCCCAGCACTTGTTGACGCCTCCATTGTTCTCCTTTGTTATGGGTTTATCATGCCCTCCTCAGACAACTGTGAGAGGATGTGTCTTTCTCATGGAGCTCAATAACTTCATTTACAAGTGTTTTACTAGGCCGAATGTCTCGGTGATTCCCATCCTCACCTAGAGAATGTGTATAAGGGATGGTTATTGTTGTCTCTTCCCTCGGTCTAGGCCCTTTCCCATTGTTCTGTGAGAAAGTATTCGGTCACATATTACACTTTGATGAATATAAATCTATATATCTGATATTTATAATCACACAGCTCAGCTTCCATATTGTCCTCTAATCACCCCAATTTACCCACCAGATCAGATATCATTGTCGGCTGTGGCCAGTTTTTTCTATCTGTGGAGCGTTGCACGGGTAGGTATGAAGAATGTTTGCGCCATATTATTTTGGGTGCGGCTGTAAGATGTAACTGTGTAACTTTCATAGCAACGCCGATTGCACCTGATTAAATTGAACAGGTGGTGGACGCGTTGCTTACTAATTATCCGGCACAACCTGCACAGGAAGAGGGAAAACTGCACCGGGGCAGATGACACCACCTTTTATCTATCTGGGGTCAATGTTATCATATCTTTCCCCAGTTGCTGAATGTTGCCACAATTTTTTCTGACTCGAAAATATATGTAGAAGGACATTTGTTATTGGGTTTTATTACGGCTCTAGATGTTCTTCATTCAGTCCAGTTTTGGGTCCACTCTGTCAGACAAATTAACTGTTTCCGAGTTCTGAACCACAAGATGTGCCAAATATGTCAAAGATTACCAGCAATATGTTACACGTGTAATAAGGTGATCTGACCCATAACCCTCCTTGTATTCAACCATCTCCAACCTATTATCTGGAACATAAGATAAACGAATATTTGTGTGGGATCTTTCAGAATCTCCGTTAGATGCAGCAAACGATGTCGGTGTGCTGAATCATCTAATCTCTTGTTTGTTACTCAAAAACAATTTCTATCCAGCCGCTTTATTCGCTTGCCATTCCCATAACCCCAATAACTGGATACATCACGAAGGGTAACATACAAGCCTCACAGATTCTTCAGCTTAAAAATACATGACACATAACATAAATGTCACTTATATACTGGATACAACCAAAATACACAGAGAAACACAACACACCCCCAGCGCGGGCCTCTATCCTGCTCTCTGGGGACCCAGTAATGTGGACACCACCACCACAAATCCATGAAATGTGGGGAAAACTCCGGATTCTTGAAATATTCAGTTTAAATCACAAAAAAATGATTGGACCGGTTACAGTCAAATAATCCACCAAGGAAATAGCAGAGCTGTCAGCGGGACGCCTCGTTCTCTTCGGCCTCCTGACCATGTATTCGTTAGAAGGATACACACTGGGAAATGGTTTCATTGTTACAGGGGAATATTCTGCCCTGGATGGGTATAGTTTGGCCTGGGGCAATTCCTTCCACGTAAAGATATACTCTGGTATGGGTTATTCCATAAAAAGAGTTTCCATGGCACGGCACAAGGGATTTATGTGTCCTGGATTGTGGAACTCTTTAAGGAATAAGGTTGATTAAAAAAAAGAAATAAAAACTAAAAATCTATAGTAAATTACACAAAGTAATAGCTGTACTAGGGGAAATCCCTCTGACCTTACTCATGTGCCTATAATGATGAACGCTCCAAACACTTTTATCTATACTTGCCTTATCTTCTGATGAGATGAGGGATGCTCGGGGAGGAAGGGAAGTTTGACATGCGTATGTTCACCAACCATAATCACTGTCAAGGCAGCAGAGTCTTCTAACATGGGATTGAAAAATAAGACTTATAGTTATGATCTTCCCCGTAAGCACGTGCATGGAGGGATTTGCATTCCGATTGTTCAGGATGTGAAGTGAAATCAGTAGGGAATCACCGGGGACATTCAGCCCCGTAAATACTTGTAAATGGAGATAGTTAGCTCCATCGGGAAATACTGGCCACATTTGTTTGGGAAAAAGGGAAGATTAAACCCAACAAAGGAGAACACTCAGGGAATGAAAGATGCTCGGCTGCTGCTGATAGCCAACGCACCGAGCACCCTCATTAACATGGGGGGAAGATCTTTCTAATGGGTCGGTTATCTCCCAAGGGGGGCAGCACAGACCAAGGGGTTATAAGAGAACAGAGCAGGACACATCATGAGGAGAACTTCTGCTGTAAGATCTTACCTGGAGAGAGCTTATATGAGAGACTGAGGACTGAGACACAGGGGACCCCCAGGATGTGTGAGAACTGATGTGGGACTATCAGTCAGTACTTCCTAGATCTGATTTCTCTTCTTTTCCCTTCCTCTGTTTCACAATTATTCTTCCATAAGTGGGCCAACGAAACGATCTGTGAAACGAAGTTCAGGGGGAAAGGAAGGCCAGAGTTAAGTGGCAGTAAAAAGTAATCTCCATACATGTGCAGTTAGTACATGTCCTGATAGTGTGTAAGGTATGAGGTTGGTTATGTGTATCCATGTGCATATGTCATGGATCTAACAATATGTATACAGAAAAACTCTTGTACAACACAACATATTTTAATACGGCATTTTCCCATATCATTGAAACATTATTGAGCTCTGTATTTTTGCGGCGATGAAGGGGTAGTTGTAATGGCAGCAATTATTAACCTGTACCACGTTATAGCAGTTTGTATCTGTGGTACAGCTAGCTGGCTCTGGGGTCTGGGGTGGGTGTTTGTGGGTTTGTGTTGCATTTTTGCGGTTGTCGTGCTCAAGGCGTCCATGGACATTATTGAATCCATCATTTTTAGAAGCTAAAGTAAACCATAATTTACACAATCTTATTTTGGTGCAGAGGTATAGGGGTGCAGGGATGTATAGGTATAGGGGTGCAGGGATGTAGAGGGTATGGGGCTGCAGGGATTTGTAGAGGTAAGGGGTGCAGGGTTTTAGAGGTATAGGGGTGCAGGGATTTTTTTTGTAGAGGTATAGGGGTGCAGGGGGATGTAGACGTATAGGCGTGTGCAGGGATGTAGACGATAGGGGTTTTGCAGGATGTAGAGGTATAGGGGGTGCAGGGATTGTAGATGTGTAGGGGTGAAGGGATTGTAGAGGGATAGGGGTTTGCAGGGGTTGTTAGAGGTATAGGGGTTGCAGGGGATTGTTAGAGGTATAGGGGGTGCAGGGATTGATAGAGGTTAGAGGTGCAGGGATGTTAAGTTAGAGGGTTTTTATAGGGAGTGCGGGGTGGTAGAGGTAATAGCGGGTGCAGGAGGTATAGGTATAGGGGGATGGATGTAGAGGGATAGGGCGTGTTGTGTAGGGATGTAGAGGTTATAGAGGTGGCAGGGCTTTGTAGAGGTATAGAGTGAAGGGATGTTAGAGGTATAGGGGTTGCAGGATTGTAGAGGTATAGCGGGGGTGCAGGGATGTAGAGGTATAGAGGTGCAGGGATGATAGAGGTATAGGGGGGGGGATTGTAGAGGTATAGAGGTGCCAGGGATTGCAGAGGTATAGGGGTGCATGGTTTGGTAGAGGGATAGGGGTCGCAGGATGTAGAGGGATAGGGGTGCAGGGGATGTAGAGTTATAGGGGTGCAGAGGGGGGGATGTAGGAGTTATAGGGTGCAGGAAGTGTAGAGGTAAGAGTGCAGGGATTTGTAGATGGTAGAGAAGAGCAAGGGAGGAGAGAGTCCGATAGGGGGAAGGGAGGGGAGAGCGGAGAGGGGGGCAGGGGATCGTAGATGCTCACGGTATAGGGGTGCAGGGATGTAGAGGTATAGGGGTGCAGGGGTGTAGAGGTATAGGGGTGCAGGGATGTAGAGGTATAGGGGTGCAGGGATGTAGAGGTACAGGGGTGCAGGATGTAGAGGTAAAGGGGTGCAGGGATGTAGAGGGACAGGGTTGCAGGGATTGTAGAGTATACAGGGGTTGCAGGATGTAGAGGTATAGGGGTGGAAGGGATGTAGAGGTATAGGGGTGGTATGGGGATGTAGAGGTTATAGGGGGGCAGGGATGTTGTAGAGGTTCTTATAGGGGTGCAGGAATGTAGAGGTTATAGGGGTGCAGGGAATGAGAGTATAGGGGTGCAGGGATGTAGAGACAGGGGGCAGGGATGTAGAGGTACAGGGGTGCCAGATGTAGAGGTATATAGGGGTGAAGGGATGGAGTAGAGGTTATAGGGGTTGCAGGGATGTTTAGAGGTATAGGGTTGCAGGGATGTAGAGGTATATGGGGTGCAGGGATGTAGAGGTATAGGGGTGCAGGCATGTAGCGGTATAGGGGTGCAGGCATGTAGAGGTATAGGGGTGGTTTTATAGTTCTGCTTTGTGTTCTGAATGAGCAACGTTCCTTTTACCACGTCCGATCACAGTAGAAGAAGATATAAGCAATTTAATTCATTAATATAATAAGGGTTTTTTAAAGTGAATCAGATCTGTGCTAAGAGTTACACCAGGAGGAGAAGTTTTGTTTGTGCTCAAAAGGTGTGGCAAATATATGACACTGAATTCACAGCTGAGTAGACTTGAGAGATGGAAAATCGAAATGGTATAAAATATTAATCTTAATCAGAGATTGAGCCCATTGAACCCTATTGTCCCCAGCAAGATTAACGTCACCTCCGGCTCAGAGGAACATCTGTTGTCTGATATAAGCTGATGATTAAGCTCAGCCTTCATAATGATCTATCATCGCATTCTGGTACATTGGGCATCGGTCTGAGGATTCACAGACTAATAGACATAAAGAACTCACCAACGAGGAGATGAACGTCCAAGACGTCCCCCCAGGGAGAAGCCGTTTCAGTTTAAGAATGTGGAAAAGATTTTAATCACAAATCCGCCTTGTTATACGAGAGAACTCACACAGGAGAGGAACCATTGTCATGTTCACAAGTGGCAAAGTTTTAATCAAAACACATATTGTTGTGCATGAGAGAACTCACACAGGGCAGAGCAATTTCCATTGCCCCGAATGTGGCAAATGTTGTATTCGGAAATCAAGGTCTTATCGAACACGATGAATCCAACACAGGGGTAAAGGCCGGTTTCTTGCACAGATGTGTTTTTTTTTCTATGGTAAATGTTTTATTCAGAAATCAGCTCTTATAAACATAGGAGAATTTCAGCACGGGGGAAGAAGGCCATTTTCATGTATGAAATGTGAGAAAATGTTTTTCTCTAAATGGGGTTGCCTCAAAATACAGAAGAGAATTCAACAGGGGAGAAAAACATGTTGTGTTCTGAGTGTGGCCAAAAGTTTTAATAATAAAGCGGATCTTGTTAAACATGAGAGATCAAACAGGGGAGGAGAAAGCCATTTCACTGCTCACAAATGTGGGCAAATGGTGTTATTCAGAAATCGGGTCTTATTGAACATAAGAAAATCCACACAGGGAGGAAGCCGTTTTCTGTACAGAATGTGGGAAAATGTTTTTACAGGAAATCACATCTAAAGACATCAAGAATCCACACAGGACAGAAAAGCATGTTAACGTTCAGAAGTGATAAGTGTTTTATATAATAGAAAACCACCGGGGAGAAGCTCATGTCATTTTTTTTTATCATCATGTGTTGGGTAAATTGATTTATAAAGGAATTATATGAAATGTATCAACCAATAAACTACAGGCAGTCCCCGGGTACAGACACGCATAGGGACTGTAGGTTTGTTCTTAAGTTGAATTGTATGTAAGTCGGAAGGAACTGTATACTTATCATGTAACCCCCAGCCAAATTTTTTTTGGTCTCTGTGACAATTGATTTTAAAAATGTTGGATTTTCATTAGAAACTCTGCGATTCATAATAAAGCTTCAAGTGTAGACACCAAGTGATAACGTTTACAGCTGTTTATTGTCCACTCAAGGATTAAAGAGTACAGAGTATAATTGGCAACATCAGACGGTCCGTTTGTAACTAGGGGTCGTGGTCGTATTGTAAGTCAGGTGTTCTTAGGTAGGGGGACGCCTGTACACATGAAAAAAAGTTGGAGGCGCCTTCGACAATTCATAATACAATACCGAGAAGCACGAGAAAAATGTAGATAAAGGAACACCTGAATTTTTCCTAAGTAACAAAGAACAGTGGAGGGATTTTTATTGGCTTTCTACCCGTTTTTGCCCAGAGTTTTTTGAGCCTATTTATGCGGGTATCGCCGCCACAATATTGTTCCTCTTCACAATCCTCATGCCTTTGTTTGTACCTGACTGAATTTGGGCGCAAACTTGTGAACCAAACCTGTGCTCTAGATTCCCAACACTTTTTTAGCCACATTGTTTAGCATTCCAATTAGACAAGCTAACAGCTGTTGACCAGGTCTATTTCACCTACATAAATTGTGGAGCAAGTTCAGAACCTTTTCGGTTGGTGGCCAAGGTTCATTCAGATCCTGTGCCAAATCTAAATCCCAATCTAAAAATGGGACAATTGTGCTCCGAATTACCAGACCTTCACCGTATGAATGAATGCCCCCATGTTGTATTTATCAGTGAAGTTTATTGTAAAAAGAAGCTCAAAACTTATTCAAATAGGCCACAGACTCTTCTTGTAATTCAGCACCCACATAGTGTGAGGAGGACTCTGGTTGTTATTTGGAAATCCATTCCCGGATTGCTCCTAAGCCCTCCCCAACATCTCCACAAACTTGTGGACGTCCCCCGGGTGTTTTTTTAATCACCAAATTCACTTGCCTTTATTTTGACATTTTTAGGTTTAATTGATCAAGAGACGTGGCCATTTATGGATCCTGGTTAAGGGCGCTGTTCCTCAACATGTGGGAGCCATATTGTATTTAGAATCATCACCCTAGTCCATGTGTCTCCAAGTAGATTGTACTTGTGGGTTAAGGTTTCTCTCTGGGCCATATCACCTATAGGGGATTTAACGCCGAGGTGTGGTGAAGGTCCTAAGAACACCAATATCATAAAGGTCCATGGCAAGTACCTCAATATCATTGTACCCAAACCACAGTAGAAACTCTCTTGCCACAAGTATCTTCCCCTTATCAAGGTTTCTTATCCTGGGTAACACTTGAGGCCATTTGTCCCACATGGGAGTTGTTTGCAGGGGCTTCTGGGGTATTTAGCGTGAAGGAGTAAGTCATGGTTTAAAGAAACTATATAGTATATTGTTAGAGATGTTATCTGGGTCTCAGACCCCCCATGGCATGGTGACCTTTCAAATAAATCTTTCATGGCTCCTGTACCAGGAGGAGAGGCGAACAAACCAAAGATGCAGACACCGCGGCGGGTGGGGTTGGCGGGGGGTGGGGGGGTGGGGTCTTTAGTGCACCCAAATTCACACTCTTTATTTCAAACAACACGTCCTATATCAACAGAAAAAGCAGAAAGAATAGGAATTGGGGGGGGGGGGTGTTGAAGAAGAAGTAGAATCCTGTAATGCATTGGCCCATAATGAATTTACCAGCACATTCTCAGAAAGGTTGATAGGCCTTGTTCACAGACAGGGGGTATACTAATTTCCGGGAGAAGGAGAATAAGCTGGCCGCTCTTTAGAACCAAGTATATAACAAAGATTGAAGGACGTGGTTCTCATAAAATGTCAAGGGAATTGTTGGCAGGCGCGAGCAAAACAGGTTACAAAAAAGGAAGTATTGAAATCATGACCTTAGCTGGACAGTGCTTGACCCCAGTAATACTTTAAAATGGCTTCTTTGTTCCTTCTCCAAGATGGCCACCATAAGAAATATATCATTACATCGCAAACATCCAAATGATTGTTTATGTACCTTAATATTTAAATAGCAAAAATAGAGCAAAAATGCCGGTAGAGTGGAATGGAACATAAAATCTCAAATTTTATTTATTACAAAATAGGCCCATGAAAAATAACCAAAAAGAGCCTTACACTTAGATCTGTTGCAAATTACAGACTTAGGGTAACTCCTCTGGGAAAGCATGTGCCAGTCATATACATATGAACTTGGGTTAGAGGACAAAATGTTGTCACCTCCCCACTAATTAACCATATTATGTTGCAAGTGCTAGTTGAATTGGAGACTGTCACACGCTCCATATATCAGCCCATTGAAGACCTACTCTAAAGTGCTAGAACGGAGCCAGTAGGAAGGATTCCCTTCAATTGTATCTCTTGGTCATGTTCCTATTACATAAAACCCATAAAAGTGGGTGTTGTTACACTATTCTATGGCACAGCAGTACACCTAACGCGGTTTCCTGCTATTGGTAAGGCTAGCAGTTCATCAGAGGCGTAAAGTGGATTATATAGAAGCACCTGAGCAACAGCGTTCCTATCCGCCCGATATACTATGACCATATGTTATTGTGTCCAATGCGTTATGCTGTCAAGGTTAGTGGTGTTAGCAAGTTAGTGCATCAGTTAGAGCCGGGATGCTTGTGTATAAATTTAGATCCCTATTCTAAATGCGATCAAGTTATTCACATAACAATCGCTAAGATCTAGACAGGATGCTGGCTCTAGTTGGGCCGCGCATCTAGCATGCACGAGCGGCTAGTTATAAGCCTAAGCTCCGCCCACCAAAAGAGGGCTTGACAATGCGGCTTCACTCAGCCCCATCAAGACTCTAGTACTAGTGACGAATCGGAGATGTCACCAAATAGGAGCGCCCCGATCCACCCAGTCACCAGAGTGTGGTGAAGTCTCCCACCACTGATACAGGCCAATCCCCATCCATAGCGAGGCACCCGTACCAAACTGTTTGCTTCGAGACGTTACATTGCAGACCTGGATGGAAGTATCTACTTTACACCAGTGTGAAAACCCCCACAATTAGGCTTTTTTATTAAACCGGAAAGTGAAATTCTGGATGAAGCAAATCGAAGCAAGGACACCATAATAAAAATAAATCAGTATACCAAAAAGGATGTTGATGCACCCATATCAATGTAATGCCCCAGTGTCTAACCATCAGCATGACTGATAAGAAAGTGGGACCCAACACCCTTCATTTACCATGGGGGAGCTTTTTGAGACAAGAGTGGGCAGACCAAGGTGTATAAGAGACGCACGCAGGGGACTCACATGAGAAGAACTTCTTGGTGAGATCTTACTGGAGGACTAGGACTAAGAGACTGAGACACAGAATGGAGAGAGAGCAGGTCCAGATATGTTGCGGAAGAGGAGGAGAGTCTGGGAAGGGTGAAATTGACGTGGCGCAGGGACCCCCCAGGAATGGTGAGTAGTACTGACACTTATGGGTTTTGTGAAATGGATTTCTCCTTGTCCCATTATTTCTATATCCACTACCATAAAAATGTTTCTCCAAGAACCTGGTACATATGTTGGATGGAATTGAATATATCTGTTATAGCCAGTGTATATGAAACCAGTAATCCATCATAAGGATTTTACATGTGCAGAATATGGGTGTGGAAGTGACAGCGCCAATCAAAGATGATGTGTGGGCTCTTTAAATCTTCGAAGTGGTTGGGCAACGGCCAGGAAGGACTGGAGGTCATGGAGAGGTAAGTGAGGGCCGTGGATGGGCCTCCATGGAGACGGAGGGGCACTGTTATGCCCCGCCAAATCTGACATGGATCGCAAGGGCACTGTACAGTACCCTTCCCCTTCGGCCCCCCCCTCTTCTGGTTAACAAAGAACCTCTCTGGAGGGGAGAACTTTGGACCCAAATATCTCCTTCAGGCTCCCAGGCCTCTACTCAGCCTCAACCTTCCAGTCTACAAGGAAGAACCGCGCCCTAACTCTCACCATATTGTCCAACACCTCCTGACTTCATTATGAATCAGTAGAGTAGCCTCAGGAAGAGGAGAATGTTTTGAGAAGCGGTTCAAGACGGCTGGCTTCAGGAGAGGAGAGAAGAGAGGACATGGACACCGGGTTGATGTGCTGATTACCTAAAGGAACCAAGGGAACCGGGGGACCAAGCTGTAGCTAGGTATATTTAGAGGACGATCGGAGGATAATTACACCTTGTCACCAGAGGAGAAAGACAGGAGGAGCTCGATGCTTCTTATCAGCTGGTTTCTGATGGCCCACGCCTCCGTTATTGGGACCAAGTCGAAAAAAAAAGTGCCAAAAAAAAAAAACTGTCTAAAAGCCTTGATAAATGTGGCCGCAAAGGATTGATAGGACGTGTTTTTGGCACAAAACCACCAGAATTGTGGTTTGCAAGTGGGTTTATAAATCCCATCTTGTTCAGCATGAGAGAAGTCACCAAAGGGGAGGCGGTTGGGTTAAAATTGTTGTGACAAATGGTTAATGGTTTTTAGATAGTCTTTTTTAAGGATAGTGTTTTTTTCGCTCATTTCTCGCTCTCCGAATTCAAAAATCCATAGCTTTTTCAGTTTTGTTGTTGTACTGCAGCGTTTGAGGGACTGATTTTCTGTGAAACATGTGAAACAAATTTTAATTCTGCATGTGGCCCCCCCATTATTTATTATTCAATGAGCAAGCAATAGGAAACTGGAAAAAAAAAAATTCCAGATGTGGAAAAGTTGGGCAACAAAAAGTGATTCAGTCACTTTTCTTGTGGGCTCAGTTTTACGACTTTTAAGTTAAGCTCCTCTGCTTATTCTTTGCTTTTGGTACTATCACAGAGATACCAAATTTGGTACATATGGTTGTATGCACTTTTTAATACATTTTTGAACTTATTAAACAGACGTTGTATGAAAAAAGAAAAAAATTTCTCCATCTCTGAAGCGAATACTTTTTCACAATTGGTGTACAGAGCGTGGAGTGTCAGTTTTTGCCCCCCTGTCTATGGTTAATGGTAGAAAAAATCCTCTCATCTAGGTGTAGAGGATGCCCCCTGTCTATGGTGATGGTGAGCCTCCTTCCTTAGGGGTAGAGGATGCCCCCTGGTCTTGGTGATGGTAGGAACCTCCTCTCAGCTGTGTGTAGAGGACGCCCATGGTCTATGTGTTGGTATAAAACTGCCTCTCCTTTAGGTTGTGTAGCGGATTGCTTGCCCCTTGTCTATAGTGATGGGAGCACCTCCTTCCTCTAGGTTGTAAAGGATTCCCCCTGTCTCTGGTTGATGGTAGAGCTCCTCTCCTCTAGGTGTGGGGGGAGCACCCACCTACTGTTGGGTGATAAATGGGTAGAGGAACTCCTCTCCTCTATTGGGATAGAAGGGAAGAAGGATAACCCCTGTTTGGTCTGATGGTAGATATACTCTCGCCGTGCTAAGGGGTAGAGGAATGCCCTGTCTTGGTGTAGGGATAATGCCTCTACTATTAAGGTTGTAGAGGGATCCCTCTGTCTATGGGGTGGAAGATGGTAGATAGACGGAGAAAACTCACCTCTCCTCCTAGGGTGATATAAACTCATGTAGGAGGAAGAGTTAACCCCATGTCATAAGTGGTGGGGAATAAGCAAATAAAACCATAAGCTCGTGGACCTGTATAAAGGTCAGATAAGAGTAATGGAGAGAAAGGCGAAGGAGGAGGCGAATGTCCCCCCTGCTATATGGTAAGTAGAGTATACACCCCCAGTCCTCCAATAGCTAAGGGATGATAAGGTTGAGGAGGGCGGAAAAGAGGGAGAGGAGGCAGAAGGGTGCTAATGCGATTCCCCAAGAACGGCCCGGATAAGACACCCGAAGATTGAGCTGGTCTAACCTTGACCCAATGCTGTCTGTAGTTAATGGATTATGGTACAATAGGGGCAGTTTTTATAGTAGCTATATTCTTGTACCGCAGGGGAACAAAGGGCCGGGCGGCCGTAGTATTATAGTTAGGCTATATCTTGTACACAGGGGGGCGTATATATTAGTTATATCTGTACATAGGGGACAGTATTATAGTGTTCTTATTCCTGTACATAGGGGGGCAGGATTATAGTAGTTATATCCCTGACATAGGAGGGTGGCAAGTAATTATAGAGTTATAGATTACTGTACACTAGGGAGGCAGTATTAATGAGTATAAGGTCTTGTAAATAGGGTGCAGGCAGTATAGTATAGTAGCGTTAGTTACAATTCCTGTACATAGCGAGGACAGGAGCAGTATTAGAATAAGTAGTTGATCATCTTGTACAGAGGGGGCAAGTAAATCAGGATTATAGTAGTTTACTTCCTGTAAATAGGAGGCAGTTGGGCAAGTATTATAATAGTTATATTCGTGTAAAGGGACGAGGGCAGATTATAGTTCTATCCTTGGACATAGGGGCAGTATTATAGTAGTTTACATTCCGTGTGACTATAGGGGAAAGAGCAAGTATTTTTATAGTTATCAGTTTTGTACATAGGGGCAGTATTATAGTGGAGTACATTCCTTGTACATAGGGAGTAGCAGTCTTATAAATAGTTATAGGCTTGTACTGTAGGGGGCAGAGGTGATTAGAATGGATAAACAGGATTCATTAATTGTAAAGCAGTAGAGAGAGAAAGCAAGTAAGTATAACTGATATCATTCTGTACATAGACTGATAGCAACAAAGGTAAAGCTGACACAGGCAAGGATAGACTATAGATAAGTTATATTCTTGTAAATAAGGCGGTGTAAGGTCAGGATTATAGTAGTTATATTAAAATGGTGTACATAGGGGCAGTAAATTATAGTAGTTATATTCTGTACGTAGGGGGGGCAGGATTTATAGTATATTCTTGTACATAGGAAGGCAGGCAGTATATAGTAGTTACATTCCTGTACATAGGAGAAGGCAGTATTCGTATAAAATAATAGATTATAAAGTGTAAGGTTACATAAAGGGGCAGTATTAATAGTAGTTTATATTCTTGTAATAAGGGGCACAGTTATTATAGTAGTATATATTCTATGTAGACAAGGGGCAAAGTTAGTTTAGTAGAGTCTATTCCTGTACAATAGCGGGGCAGTATTAGGTATTATAGTAGTTATATTCTGTACATAGGGAGGCCGTATCTATAGTAGTATTATGCATCGTGGTTAACATAGTGGGGAAGTATTATAGTAGTTAATTCCTGTACATAGGGATGGCAGTATATAGTAGTTATATTCTTGTTACATAGGGGGCAGTATTATAGTAGTTATTATTCTGTAATTAGGGGGCAGTATTATAGTAGTTATATTCCGTGTACAAGGGGGCAGTCTTATTAGTAGTTATATCAATGTACATAGGGGGCCGTATTATAGTAGTTATATTCTTGTACATATGGGGCATATTATAGTAGTTATATTCCTGTACATAGAGGGCAGTATTATAGAGTTATATTCTGTACATAGGGGCCCCAGTATTATAGTAGTTATATCCTGTACATAGGGGCGTATTTTGGCAGTATTATAGTAGGTATATTCTTTGTCCAGAGGAGCAGTATTATAGTAGAATATTTTTGTACATAGGGGCAGTATTTAAGTAGTTACTATTCTGTACATAGGGGGCAGTATTATAGAGTAGTTATATCCCTGTACATAGGGTGCCAGTAATATAGGTAGTTAATTTCTTGTACATAGGGGGGCAGTATTAAGTAGTATATTCCTGTGTAAATAGGGGACAGTATATAGTTAGTTATATTCTGGGTACATAGGGGCAGTATGCACCTGCTGAATAGGTTCAGACAAATTATCCATCATTATTAGGGTCTTGTTTGCTGCACTGTAGCCCTATTCTCCAAACATCTGAACAGATTAACTCTTTAAAAGTCTGTAGTTTCCTGATTTGCCTTTGACCATTTTCTTTGATCTTGGCCACCACATTTGCTATGCCTAGTCCTGTGGAATTTTATGGAATATTAAGATTAAAATCAAAACATATCTATCAGAGAAGGACCAAACGTTAGAGAAAAATAGGAAAAAAAATGTCCACAATCTTATATCCAGAACTTACTTTTGAGGATAGTGGAGGCTTGTTTGGAGTTGCACAAGTGTTGCTGGCTTGTTTGTCCCCACCAGACTGGCTTGAGAGCAAGCGTGAAACGCGTAGGTGGATTACCTTACATATGTCACGAGTTTTCCTGCACTCTTTTTAATGTAAGAAGGGAATTAGAATGAGTTTTGAAGTTTTATGGGATGTGCCACGTATCTCTCTTTTTACTTGGCTTACTACAGAGAAGGCAAGTCATGTAGTTATCCAGGGTGTATTCCACAGGGGCCAGGATGGCTATTTTAGGTTGTTGTAATACAGCGTTGCAGCTGTTTTTTTGGGTTCGCAGCTGAGTTTTATAGCAAAAATTACATTATTTTTCATATATCGGTCAGGGGATTTTCGTTTATTTGAAACGCAACATTGAATAGATTGACCCTTTCCTTATCTCCCTCCACACAATCCCAAAGTTATTTTTAAATTACTCCACCATGACCCCAGGTTATTTTCTTATCTAACTTCATCATTACCAAGGTTTTTATTATTTGTTTAGTGTCTTTTTATTTATATGTTCAGTAGATAATTTGGATATTTTTTACTTTACTTTTGTTTCTGCCTTTCTTTGTTGTTGATAGAATCAACACAAGAGTTAAAAACAATATGTCTGTGTTATCATTGTATTTATTAACTTAATTATAAAAAGTATCCGAGTATTTTTGTGAAGAAAATTTCAAAAAACATAGTTTTAAGAGATTTTGGATTTATGTTTAAAAGTTTAGACATCTAAATAGTCTTTTATTTAGGGGAAGCATTGTAATCCTGAAATATTGAGAGGATGACAAAGAACTGAGATATTTGATGATGATGTTTACTGTGATCAGACACTGGCATTGGTTATAAAGTCCCAAATATATTTTTCATGCATTTTTTTTTACTTTTTATTTTTAAAAATGTTGATAAAGGCCTTATTTTGATAATGTAAACTTGGGAAAGGGGAAGAGGAAAGGAGCTCACGGGGCTTTGGCTTTTTGCCACTGTTTAAGAGTAAAAGATAAAACAAATATATGGAAGAAATTAAAAAAATTTCATACAGAAATAAAACCTTACAATTATTGAAGTAAAACTTTGGCAATGCAAAATTAAGTATTTATTTACTTGATGTATCATATAGTGACAAAAAAGCTGCCAAATGTTGCCCATTAAAAAAGTTTAGTATTCGCCACCGAGACTGATTTTTTTTTTTTACGGTGTTTTGTAAATTACTAAAAGATTTAAAAAATGCAAAAAGATCTCAAAATTTGATGGACAAAAATAACACTTTATGTATGATATTCTTCTGCTCCATGAAGCCATTTCCAGGACAGGCGTCACATGGTCATTGAGAAGACGCCTGTATTGCCATGGATTTGCATTCCCTATTGTTCCGGATGTGGAATTAGTAGGGAATCACACAGGGACATTTGGCCTAGTAAAGATTTGCAAATTTAAGTTTATCTAGTTTCATCAGAAAGACAAATCCTGTATCCGTGCTTTGGTGGGAGGGAGTGATAAACCCATAACAACGCGAACAATCAGGTGTCATAAACAAGAGTCTGGCTGATAAGGAAAGTGGGACAACACCCTTCATTACATGGGAGGAGAAGAGATTGTTGAGACAAAGAGTGGGCAGACCAAGGGGTATAAGCGACCCAAGCAGGACTCACTTTAGGAGAAATTCTTGCGTGGAAGATCTTCTGGAGGGCTTGACAAAGAGAGACGAGAAAACAGAATGGAGAGAGAGCAGGCCGATATGTGCGGTGGATGGAGGGAGCCTGGGAAGGAGGACATGGACGCTGGTGCCAGGGACCCCCAGAATGGTAAGTACTGCAGACTTGGATACTTTGTGGAAACTGATCTTCTTCTGAACCTCTTCTTTGATGTGGATGTAATATCTGTTATTCCAGTGTACTATGAGCCAGAGTAGTAATAGCCATAAATTAAGAATTTTAATCTGCAAAATCTGTGTGCCTTGGAATGTGTAACTTGATCATGTATAATGCATATAGATGTGTAGTAGGTACAAGAAAGGATTTGGTAAACATATATGTTGGTATTCTGTATGTACACATATACTTATTACAATGTTGTATAGCATGAAATTTCCACTATTAATATTTTTCCTATTAACAAAGGATTGAGCTGGGTCGTTTGGAATAGCATGAGTAAGGGAACTTTTTGGTATGTCAACATGCAAAAGCGGGGCCATAGCCTTTGCACGTGTGTTCAGACAGAAAAACAGAAATTGGGAATGAGCACCATGGGCCTCATTTATTATGCAGTCCTGCACCAGAATTCTAGCGAAACTGCACATAAAAACATCTTGACAAAGTGATTTGCACATGAACTTAGGAAAAGTGCTTCCATCGGATTGGTTTGCCGCGGCTGCAATGTTTCAAGCTGCGACACAATGTGTGCACAGAAGAGGCCGTTCCAATATGTATTCACACGGGCCACCACATTTATGTCACAAGTTCGCTGTTATGTAGAGGTATAGTAAACTGAGGTTAGCAGTGCAAAGTATTTGGGAGGTTTGCAGAGAAAAATGGAGATGGTTAGGAATGGAAGCGACATATAAACCATAGCAGGTGCAGAAATTCAGGGGTACAGTAAAGATACAAGGGGTAGGGGTGCAAAAAGGAGTTGTTTGTAGATACATTGAAATATAAGCTTCAAATACAGGCAGTCCTGGGGCTTACGTCCCACCCTCCTTAGATACCTCCTGTCCTCGGACGGTATTTGGGAGTTGCGATGTACGCGGAGGTGGACGTAAGCGGACGAGAAGCCTGCATTTTATGCTGCTCCCGATAGAACCACTACTTTCCACCGCCCATTTCGTGGCGCCGTGGAAAGGCCCCCTCCTCCGTCACGCGCTCCCCAATTTCACTCTAATACTCCCGGCGTGCTTTCTAGACCCCCTACCGCTCGGGCTATGGATAGTAACTCCGACCATTCGGGTACAACTGCCCTCACTCTCGACCCAACTACCCCCCTTTAGCCTCGGCCACTCCCACTCACCTCCTATCCCCAGTAGCCAGCCCGCCGCCCCCTCGTACCCCGGTCTCGCAACAAAGACTTACGGTTTTTCACCCCTCCGTAGCCCCAAGCCGCAAGCGTCCGCGACTGCTTACCCCTGTCCACCAAATCGCCCTTGAGATCGTTCCCACTTCACCCTTCCTTCCCCCCAAACTCTATATAACCGCTCGCTAAAACTCAACCACATTCCCAAGACAGGGACAGCGCTTCGGCCCCACCCCTGTGTGCACTCCCCTACCCCCAGAGCCGCGGTTCTTGAAAATCTCCACTACCTATGGGCCTTTCCGCCCGTGACCCTCGCTCGCTGTCATTGCTTCGTGGGGAACCCACTACAAGTAACGCGTGCAACAGGACCGAGGGACCCTAATTTTGCGCGTCACAGGGCAGACTCAGAATATCATAATCATTTATAGGGGGGGCAGTTGGGATCTCTAAACGCGTGTCAAAACGAAATACACCTATCCGCCCCATCCCCCGTAAGCCAGCGCGCCTCACGTAAGACCTACTTGGCCCCGCACCCCGCAATGACCCACTAGCAGCCTCTTCCGTTCATCGAACTCTTAACCCCACTCTGGGGTTGACACGGTGCCATGTGAGTTCCGCCCAACAAGCCTTGAACGCGCATGACATCTCTACAGAGTCTGAATTCATAACGCAAATACCCTCTATTGTTCGGAGAATTACCACCCTTTTAATTCATCCCTCCTCAATTCCCTAACAATGGAATGCATACCACTGGCGTCCGATCCCTTTCGGCCCTCCACACCTTCTAGCCCCCCGCGCTGTCACCGGCACGAAGTCTGTATTAAGGTGTCTCAATACCCCTCCCTCTAGATCTCTCTCTCTCACCCCCACTGAGTGGCTGATGCTAATAGAAGGCTTATTCACCACCCCCTAGTTCACCCCTCCGCTATAACTGCGCCACAGCTGAAAGGATATAAATCACCCCTCTAGACGACATACACGGTGCAGGCACCCTACCCTGAAGCGGGGAGGCCATGCAGCCTGCCCGCAATCAAATGTGCCGCGCGCCCATCTAGGGTAGGTCGAGAGAGGGACCACGTGTCTTATTTAAGCCTTCTTGGCAATCTAGCCTGCGGGCGCGACAACCACGGGCCCCCGTTTTTATTCTGGGACTGAGCGCGCGCCACCACCGTCCCACTCACCAAAGACTACTCCCTCGACTCAAGTCTCCCACCTACCCACCCCTAACCTCTCTTTTCTCACCCCTCCCATTACCCCCCTACCGCTTTCTCATTCCCCCCCCATACGATCACCAGAGTTTCGTACCCTACACTCCTAACCAACCAACTCGCAACTTCTTTCCGGCACGACAACCCAGTGGACCGACCGACGCGCTCGCTCTGTACCGAAGAGAACTCCCCCTTCCGCATTCTAGAAGATCCTTCCTTCTGAGGAACATTTTTGTTGAGGCGGCCGCCCTATACTCGCTCTCCCCGCATTATCCACAGCCTGAGGATAACAGATGATCCGTCGATTAATCACCCTTTTCCTAACCCCAAACATCTATGTCTCCCCTCTCCACTGCAAATTTGTAGCGGCTAAATCCATCCCCCTACCAAACACCCCTCAGGCCGTATATCAACGGTCAGGTAAGTTCTTGTGACCTAACTCTACGGGAGCGAGCGCATATGGATGCCATATCCGAGCAGGGGGTGAATTAATAGAGGAACTAGCCTCTATATCGAACACCTTCTCAAACCCCAATGTTTATTATAAATTACCTCTCCGATGCTCCGCCTCCCCTTCCTCTATACCCACTTCATTATCACTGTAAACGCATTGAAAAAAGATATAATTGAGTTGTGAATTCTATCCTTAGATCTTCGAACCACCCTGAAACGTAGACGAGTGCCAATTTTAACCTCAGGACACCAATAATCCGAACAATGACCAAAAAGAGCCAGATTTTTCACGCAAGAGTTCTCCCCCAGACTACCACACCGAGCGTGTTATTACTCATCAAAAAAGAAAACGCCCCTTTCCATCTCTGATTTATGTGTACCAAGAACGTTGTAGGGCGCTTAAAGCTTTTAGTAGCCGAGTCCTATCCCCCATAATAGCTGATGCCCAGACTTTGACCCCGATCTCCTCACTCAAGTTGAGCTGGCAACGCTCTACTTCACCGTGCGAATATGTTGACAAATCTACATGCCACCCGATATCAATGTAAACCACCGCGAAAACCCAACTCCAATCATGTGCTCCCCCCCCCATACACACCGCTCACCTCTCATATTCTTGATTGTTTCCCTTAGTTACTACCAACACCAGCTTTTCCCATAACGCTCCCTTCTTTATTTTCTCCTCTCACTCTCCATCCCCCACCTACGCTTATTCTCTCCCCTCTTTCCCTTGTAGCACGGCCCCTTTCTCACAGACCCGACTTTTTCTCCTACCTCCTTTTCGATCCTGAATCACCCACCTCCACGCCATACTTCTCTTTCGCCCCTTCCTTTACCTCCCGTCCCACCTAACCGTTATATATGCAGATCTGTTCCTCCCCCCCAATATTGTCTCCACCTCCTACTTCTTTCCTCTTTCCCCCCCCTTTCCCTACCGATACACCTCCCCCCGTGCCCCCACGTTATCTAACTGCATGTTTCTTCTTGTCCCTTGCCTACATTGCCCCCACTCGCCCCCTATGTCCACAACTTCTTCTCCCCCTTCTAAAATCCCCTCCACCATACCCCATTCTACCCAGCAATGCCCCCCCCCCTATTTTTCATACCTCTACACTCACACCCTTGTACCTGAACCGGCACTCATTGGACTTTTCCAGTTCCTTTCGTCCTCCTGCGCACTCCCACACTCTCTCGTTTACCCCTCCTCTTCCCTCCGTCTTATCCCTCGAACCCTAGTATACTAGCATGAGCTTCTGCATTCAAGCGCATAGTCTACTCCACACCTTTTGTGCCTTCTGCCTACTACCCACACCCACCCTCCCGATCCCAGCGATGAGCAAACATGTATTCCCTCGGGCCTCCAGTGGCAAATTCAGACCCACCCCCCGACCCAACGGGTCTTCCCTGAAGAGGAACCAACCACGACCCGAAAACAAAAGAACGCCCAGAACAACCCTTCTAGACCAACCCATCCAAGGGCGGTCGCTACTGTATTCCATCCTCCTCTCCTCCCGTCTCCCAGTATACCGCCCCCGGCTGCAAAGTGAATGCAATCCATTTGTGGCAACCCTTCACACACCAACTATAGTCCGGAGTGAAAGACCCAACTTTTTCCAGAGTTCCAAAGTGTCTCGATAACCGGGCAGAGCCCACGCCAGTGCTAACTTGACCTCACTTAGATCTAAACCGGCGTACTTACCTGTCTGCGCTTCAGCTAAATGAAGGGAGCATCGGCATGAGCTGACCACTTATCTTATTCGCACCCACCGACCTACCCGCTACCGCGCCTGCACTGTATCGCGAATCTCATTTACTGGCGCGCCACGAATGGGCCCTACTTTATAAGATCTGAGCGGATCGAATCGAGGGACACTATTCATCCGCCTCGAACCTTCCCTTTCCCTCTCCCCCAAGATAATCCTTTGTTAGTTTCCCCCCACACAGCAAGGTAAATCCAACGCGGCCACCTCTTCAATTAACACAATACAGAGATTGCTTCGCACAGGCGACATCGTACTATATAGGGACGAATTAGGCCAACAACAAACAATTTAACCTAAGAACACTATACCACTAGAGCACGTTAACAACAACAACTAAATGAAGAACACACCAAATCAGACCAAGAGCGCACAGCGCATTGCAACAAACAAGCAACTGCAAAACAAAGAGAGACAACAGAGCACCAACGAACCAGCGAAAGGATGCAGCAACCCGGAACATCGACATCTTCAAATATTAAAGCTGTGATTGGGGATCACAACACGATACATGTATAGAACAAACAGCAGAAGGATTTACCCTCAGACCGTCATTGCAACAATATATCAATCTGATCCAATTACTTATGTCCTATTAAAATTCTGATTTATCACAGATGAACAGTCAGAAAGAAGCCACCACAGATCAGCCGAGCATCTAACAATTGCAACCAGGAAAACATTTTCATGTTCTGAACATGGGAAAAATGTTACTGTAATTGGAATCTCACACATCGACATTCACTCGGGAGCAGCCCTTTTCATGTTAAGGAAAATGCGAAAAATGTTTTAATGGAACGAAAAAATCTTGTTCAACATTGAGAGAAATCACACAGGGAGGAAAAACCGTTTCCATGTTCAGAATGTGGAAAATTTATCGGAGGGGAAAACACACCGTATTCATCAACGAATTGAGAACTCCCACAGGGGAGAAGCAGTTTCATGTTCAGAATGTGGCCAAATTGTTTTATTAAGAAATCAAATCTTGTGATACATGAAAGAGTTATTTACAGGGGAGAAGCCGTTTCATGTTTCAAAATGTGGAAAATGTTGTACTCATTTATAAAATCAAGTATTGTTAAGGCATGAGAGAAGAATTCACACAGGGGAGAAAACCGTTTTCATGTTCAGAATGTGGAAAATAATTTTGCTGATAAATCAAGTCTTGTTCAGCATGAGAGAATTCACACAGGGGCGAAAGAGCAAACCGTTTTCATGTCAGAATGTGGAGGAAAACGTTTGAATTGGAAAAACAAATTTGTTCAGCCTGAGAGAATTCACACAGGAGAGAAGTCCATTTATGTCAGAATGGGGAAAATGGGTGTGAAGAATAGAAATTAAGTCCTGGATCAGCATGAGAGACATGAGAGAAATTCACACAGGGGAAGAGAGAAGAAACCGTTTTTTTTTTTTTTTTTTTAATGTGCAGATGTGGGCCAAATGTTTTTATCAAAAAACAAGTCTTGTTCAGCATGAGAGAATTACACACAGGCGGAGGAGAAGAAAAACCGTTTTCCATGTTCACCGCACACCTCGCTGGCAAATGTTTTACTCAAAAAACACGTTCTTGTTCAGCATGAGAGAATCAACAGGGGAGGAACCGTTTTCATGGTGAGAATGTTCTAAAAAAATGTTTTAGTCAGGAAATCAGACCTTGTGAAACATGAGAGAAATTCACACAGGGGAGAAGCCGTTTTCATGTTCAGAATGTGGCAGGCAAAATGTTTTATTAAGAAATCAAATCTTGTGATACATGAAAGAGTTCATACAGGGGGAGAAGCCGTTTGTTCATGGTTCAAAAATGTTGGAACAATGTTACCATAAATCAAGTTTGTTAGCATGAGAGAATTCACAAAGGGGAGACACGTTTTCAGGTTCAGAATGTGGGAGGAAAAATATTTTTGCTGATAAATCAAGTCTTTTCAGCATGACGAGAATTCACCCAGGGGAGAAGAAAAACGTTTCATGTCAGAATGTGGAAAAACGTTGTAATTGGAAAAAACAAATCATAGTTCAATACATAAAATTAGAAATAACAAATAAAATCGCACATAATAATATATTGAAAACATCATTGATGTATTTGGCAACATCTTGTCGTAGGAATTCAGCTAAAGTTTATTTTATTGTTATTGGACCCATAAACTGGACATAAATACAGACCATCTGGATCGTCATTCACCAGAATAGAATGACCGCCCCCCAACAAATCCTTGGCTACATCCGTTTCTCAATGTCAAGAATTACATTTCAAATTAAGAACCAGATTCCCACATCCTGAGCTTCCGGGGTCTCTATTTACAAACATTTATGTGTGTCCTGTGGAACGTCTCTTACAGGCCAAGATGTCCTAAGCAATTTTATTGTTTAGTGGAGAAGAGGATGAGTATATATAAATTACAAGACACAGACAAAATGGCGTTACATATCTTAACACTTAAAGACTTGAAAATGACTTCTCTCCTGTGTGAATTCTCTCATGGTGAACAAGATTTGATTTCTTACTAAAACATTTTTCACATTCTAAACATGAAAACGGTTTCTCCCCTGTGTGAATTCTCTCATGCTGTACAAGACTTGTTTTTTGAGAAAAACATTTGCCACATTCTGAACATGAAAACGGCTTCTCTCCTGTGTGAATTCTCTCATGTTTCACAAGGTCTGATTTCTGACTAAAACATTTTTTACATTCTAAACATGAAGATTTGTTTTCCAATTAAAACGTTTTCCACATTCTGAACATGAAAACGGTTTCTCCCCTGTGTGAATTCTCTCATGCTGAACAAGACTTGATTTATCAGCAAAATTTTTTCCACATTCTGAACATGAAAACGGTTTCTCCCCTGTGTGAATTCTTTTCATGTTCAGAATGTGGAAAACGTTTTAATTGGAAAACAAATCTTGTTCAGCATGAGAGAATTCACACAGGAGAGAAGTCATTTTCATGTTCAGAATGTGGAAAATGTTTTACTCATAAATTAAGTCTTGTTCAGCATGAGAGA
Source organism: Engystomops pustulosus (assembly GCA_019512145.1). NCBI lineage: Eukaryota > Metazoa > Chordata > Amphibia > Anura > Leptodactylidae > Engystomops > Engystomops pustulosus. The sequence goes on along the minus strand of CM033648.1, from coordinate 91,088,249 downwards.
ATTCACACAGGGGAGAAACCGTTTTCATGTGCAGAATGTGGCAAATGTTTTTCTCAAAAAACAAGTCTTGTTCAGCATGAGAGAATTCACACAGGGGAGAAACCGTTTTCATGTGCAGAATGTGGAAAATGTTTTACACAGAAACCACAGCTTGTTGCACATCTGAGAACTCACACAGGGGAGAAACCGTTTTCATGTTTAGAATGTGGAAAAATCTTTAGTAAGAAATCAAATCTTGTTCAGCATGAGAGAATTCACACAGGGGAGAAACCATTTTAAAGTCTTTATGTGTTTAGATATGTAAAACCATTTTATCTGTGACGATCCGGATAGTCTGTATTTAAGTCCAGTTTATGGGTCCAATAACAATAAAATAAACTTTAGCTGAATTCCTACGACAAGATGTTGCCAAATACATCAATGATGTTTTCAATATATTATTATGTGTGATTTTATTTGTTATTTCTAATTTTATGTATTGAACTATGCAGTAACATTTCTGCACTAACCTTGAACCCTCCTTGTACTGAAAGGACATAAAATAATGACGCACAGAGGTCTCGCTAGTTCTCCGTGGCTACAACATATTTCGGTTGTGTCAATGTTATCGGACAACACAATTATTTATTTAATTACTCTCTGCCTGATAATTGAACTACTCTGACACCTCCATCGTCCAACACAGGAACAAGCTCCAAAGCTTAAAACAGAGGTTCCCCCAGATGGACACTTCTCTCCTGATGGTTGATTTACTTTGAGGGTTGGCAGGATAAATGGTTATTTTTGCTGCACAGCTAGTTAGGTGTTTAGTCGCAAAAATAGCTGTGTTTTTTATATCCTTGTTGATCCTCTTGTGGCTAATTTTTGAAGTGTCTTTGCCATAATATTGGTGTTTTTCCGACAATTACAACTTGTTCTTTTTTTGGCCACTTGTGATTCAGAGACTCGTTCTTGGGTGCAATATTTGTTGGAAAATGAGAGCAGCTAAAAGCTAGTCTAGGGAGGGTAAATAGATTGCACATGTGTTCAAAAAGTGGATGTATGGTTTTAATTGTGCATTCAAAGGCTTTAGATCAAAATGCATCTCAACTGCATAACAATAAATTTTGATATGCAGTTTCGGAACTGAACAGATGAAAGTCACTAGCAAAGATATAGGGGGCAGTGTCACTACTGGATATTCTTCATCTAGGTAATATACAGGTTACCATATCAGATGTTCCTCTGAGTCACAAGTAACGTCATCTACAATATAAGGTTGAATAACAAGTTGATCAATAACAAAGTTAATAAATCTGTAATGATATAAATATTTATAACATTTTATATATCATATCTCACCCTCTAAGATAAATCAAACAAGTCCAAAACAAGGGGAAAAAAGACAAATGTCTAGACTAAAGATGAATGATCCCTATTTTGTACATATGTGAAGCTTTATATTTCAATATATGTACATCTTTGCACCCCCACCTGTACATGACTGCACCCCTACACCTGTACATGACTGTACCCCTACACCTGTACATGACTGCACCCCTACACCTGTACATGACTGTACCACTACACCTGTACATGACTGCACCCCTATATCTGTACATGACTGCACCCCTATAGCTGTACATGACTGCACCCCTACACCTGTACATGACTGTACCCCTACATTTCTGCACCTCTTTACTCCTATTGCTGCATTTTTATTTTTATGCAGTTGAGATGCATTTTTTACTGCAAACTGTGAATGTACAATGAAAATCATACATTCAATAAAAAGCACAATGGGGGGCTTCATTATCGGCCCACAATTTGGGCGCTGTTAGGGAATCCACCTCTTTTACAAAATGTTTTGGCGCACAATTAGAGCTGCAGAAAACTGGTCTAAGGAGTTCTATTGGCTCCAGATTTATGAAGCCAGGAGCTTGAGTGCACCATTTTTTTCTGGTGAACTCAGTTTAACGGGTGAACAGATTCATGTCAGACTTCTGTGTCACAATCCTTTTGCAAACACTTCATAAATACAAGTGCAATCGCTATGAACTCCCGAGACCAGCTTTTAGCTGCAATAATTTTGCGCCAAAAATTGTACCCAATAGAGACGGAAATATCTCAGATTCACAAGCAGTGCCACAATTGTGCCCAAAAATAGAATAAGTCATGAGTGTCAGATAAACACCAATATTGTGGAGGCACTATCGCTATTTTTTGAAAGGCTTTATAAATGTCCCCTATTTTGTGGTAGTGGATATAGGCAGAAATAATGTGGCAGAGGAAAAATCATTTCTAGAAAGCAATGAAGGCTCAGTACTCACCATCCTGGGGGTCCTTGGCACCAGCGTCATGTCCTCCTTCCCAGGCTCCCTCCTCCACACATATCTGGATCAGCTCTCTCTCCATTCTGTGTCTCAGTCTCTCAGTCCAAGCTCCTCCAGTAAGATCTTCCACCAAGAAGTTCTCCTCATGTGAGTTGTATCTGGGTTTCTTATACTGCTTGGTCTGCCCCCTTTTGTCTCAACAACCTCCCCCATGTAAATGAAGGGTGTTGGTCCCACTTCCTTATCAGCGAGGCTTTTTGTTTAAGAGTGTCTTGTTATAAGTGTTCTCCTTTGTTATGGGTTTATTATCCCTTCCCACCAAAGAAAGGCCAGGATGTGTCTTTCTGATGAAACTAGATAACTTCATTTGCAAATCATTTGAAATGTCGCCCTGTGATTCCCTACTGATTCCACATCCTGAACAATAGGGAATGCAAATCCATGCAGACAAGGCGTCTCCAATGACCATGGGACTGCCCTGTCCTGGAAATGGCTTCATGGAGCAGAAGAATATCATACAATCAAGTGCTTTTTATGTCCAATCAAATATTGAGATACACTTTTATTTTTTAAATAATTTTAGTAAACATTTTTAGAATTTCTTTCCAGTCACAAAATCAGTATTGGTGCTGTATAGTAAACTTTTGTTAGTAACATTTGTATTTCAAAGTCCTGCTTTTTTATAACTGTATTATACAGTCAAGTACATACTATGGCATTGCCAACATTATTACTACAAAATATTGTAAAAGTTTTAATTTCTTATATGACTTTTTAATTCTTCAATATATTTGTCATATCTTAACTCTTAAACATTGGCAAAGTGACAAAGACTCTTTTTCCGAGTTTACATTATCTAAAATAAAACATTATCACCCTTTTAAAGTAAAAAGTAAAAAAAAAAATACAATGAAAAATACATTTGTTAAATTTAAAACATAAATTCCGGTGTCTGGTCACATTAATTAGCATCAATTATCTAAATTCTGTGGCGTCTTAAAATTTCAAGATTGCATCTGATGCCCTAAAATAAAAGGAACATTTTTTCTTAACTTTTTAAACATTAATTCCTTCATAAACTATAAATTTGAAGTTTTGTAGCATATAGACTACTTAGATTTTTTAAAATTAAATTAAATAAAGGATTCCATGCACACAAGCGCTTTATGAAAAAAATTATGGAAGCAAAGCCGTATCGTTTAACTTTATACTAGAGCGAAAAATACATTCTGTAAACAACAAAGAAAGGCAGCAAAAATAGAGACAGAAAGAAAACAAAAACAAGCCCAACATTATTTCCCAATTATAAAAGCGACAAGAAACTAGAAACTGAAAGTGCCAATCTCTGAGCAACAACATGGGGTCATGGTGGAGGGAGATGAGGAATAACATGGGGTCATGGTGGAGGGAGATGAGGAATAACATGGGGTCATGGCGGAGGGAGATGAGGACCCTACATTTCTGCACCTCTTTACTCCTATTGCTGCATTTTTATTTTTATGCAGTTGAGATGCATTTTTTACTGCAAACTGTGAATGTACAATGAAAATCATACATTTGATAAAAAGCACAATAGGGGTCTTCATTATCGACTTTAGAAGTGCCCACAATTTGGGCGCTGTTAGGGAATCCACCGCTTTTACAAAATGTTTGGCGCACAATTAGAGCTGCAGAAAACTAGTCTAAGGAGTTCTATTGGCTCCAGATTTATGAAGCCAGGAGCTTGAGTGCACCATTTTTTTCTGGTGAACTCAGTTTAACGGGTGAACAGATTCATGTAAGACTTCCGTGTCACAATCCTTTTGCAAACACTTCAGTAATACAAGTGCAATCGCTATGAACCCCCGAGACCAGCGTTTAGCTGCAATAATTTTGCGCCAAAAATTGTACCCAATAGAGAGGGAAATATCTGATTCACAAGCAGTGCCACAATTTTGCGCCCAAAAATAGAATAAGTCATGAGAGTCAGATAAACACCAATATTGTGGAGGCACTATCGCTATTTTTTCGTTTGAAAGGCTATATAAATGTCCCCTATTTTGTGGTAGTGGATATAGGCAGAAATAATGTGGCAGAGGAAAAATCATTTCTAGAAAGCAATGAAGGCTGTCAGTACTCACCATCCTGGGGGTCCTTGGCACCAGCTTCATGTCCTCCTTCCCAGGCTCCCTCCTCCACACATATTTGGATCAGCTCTCTCTCCATTCTGTGTCTCAATCTCTCAGTCTAAGCTCCTCCAGTAAGATCTTCCAACAAGAATTCTCCTCATGTGAGTTGTATCTGGGTTTCTTATACTACTTAGTCGGCCCCCTTTTGTCTCAACAACCTCCCCCATGTAAATGAAGGGTGTTGGTCCCACTTCCTTATCAGCAAGGGTTTTTGTTTAAGAGTGTCTTGTTATAAGTGTTCTCCTTTGTTATGTGTTTATTATCCCTTCCCACCAAAGAAAGGCCAGGATGTGTCTTTCTGATGAAACTAGATAACTTCATTTGCAAATCTTTAGTAGGTGAAATGTTGCCCTGTGATTCCCTACTGATTCCACATCCAGAACAATAGGGAATGCAAATCCATGCAGACAAGGCGTCTCCAATGACCATGGGACTGCCCTGTCCTGGAAATGGCTTCATGGAGCAGAAGAATATCATACAATCAAGTGCTTTTTATGTCCAATCAATCCTTTGTTATGTGTTTATTATCCCTTCCCACTAAAGAAAGGCCAGGATGTGTCTTTCTGATGAAACTAGATAACTTCATTTGCAAATCATTTGAAATGTCGCCCTGTGATTCCCTACTGATTCCACATCCTGAACAATAGGGAATGCAAATCCATGCAGACAAGGCGTCTCCAATGACCATGGGACTGCCCTGTCTGGGAAATGGCTTCATGGAGCAGAAGAATATCATACAATCAAGTGTTTTTTATGTCCAATCAAATATTGAGATATGTTTTTATTTTTAAAATAATTTTAGTAAACATTTTTAGAATTTCTTTCGAGTCACAAAATCAGTATTGGTGCTGTATAGTAAACTTTTGTTAGTAACATTTGTATTTCAAAGTCCTGCTTTTTTATAACTGTATTATACAGTCAAGTACATACTATGGCATTGCCAACATTATTACTACAAAATATTGTAAAAGTTTTAATATATGACTTTTTAATTCTTCAATATATTTGTCATATCTTAACTCTTAAACAATGGCAAAGTGACAAAGACTCTTTTTCCGAGTTTACATTATCTAAAATAAAACATTATCATCCTTTTAAAGTAAAAAGTAAAAAAAAAAATACAATGAAAAATACATTTGTTAAATTTAAAACATAAATTCTGGTGTCTGGTCACATTAATTAGCATCAATTATCTAAATTATGTGGCGTCTTAAAATTTCAAGATTGTATCTGATGCCCTAAAATAAAAGGAACATTTTTTTCTTAACTTTTTAAACATTAATTCCTTCATAAACTATAAATTTGAAGTTTTGTAGCATATAGATGACTTAGATTTTTTAAAATTAAATTAAATAAAGGGTTCCATGCACACAAGCTCTTTATGAAAAAATATTATGGAAGCAAAGCCGTATCGTTTAACTTTGTACCGAAAAATACATTCTGTAAACAACAAAGGAAGGGAACAAAAATAGAGACAGAAAGAAAGCAAAACAAGACCAAAATGATTTCCCAATTATAAAAGCGACAAGAAACTAGAAACTGAAAGTGCCAACCTCTGAGGAACAACATGGGGTCATGGTGGAGGGAGATGAGGAATAACATGGGGTCATGGTGGAGGGAGATGAGGAATAACATGGGGTCATGGTGGAGGGAGATGAGGAATAACCTGGGGTCATGGTGGAGGGAGATGAGGAATAACCTGGGGTCATGGTGGAGGGAGATGAGGAATAACCTGGGGTCCCAAACCCCCCAATGGGGACCCCCCAAGGTTATATTCCTCACTCCTCCAACATGACCCCCCAGGGTTATTCCTTATCTCCCTACACCATGACCCCATGTTTTCCTCATCTCCTCCCCCATGGCCCCATGTTGTCCCACTCCTCCACCAGGACCCCATGTTGTTGCTCAAGGTGGCACTTTCAGTTCTAGTTTCTTGTTATGCTTTTATATTGGGAAATAATTTTTTGGGCTTGTTTTTGCTTCTTTCTGTCTCTATTTTTTTGCTACTTCCTTTCTTTGTTGTTTACCGAATGTATTAGTTTCCGCTCTAGTTAAAGTTTAATCGAGTACGCTTCTTGCTTCCATCATATTGTTTCATAAGAGCTTGTGTGCCATGGAACCCTTATTTAATTTAATTTAAAAACCTAAGTAGTCTATAGCTACAAAAACTTCAATTTATAGTTGGAAGGATTAATGTTTAAAAGTTAGAAAAAAGTTTTCCTTTTATTTTAGGGCATCATAATACAATCTTGAATTTTGAAGACTCCACAGAATTTAGATCATTGAATGCTAATTAATGTGACCAGACAAACACCATAATTTATGTTTTAATTTAACAAATGTATTTTTCATTGTTTTTTTTTTTTACTTTTTACTTTAAAAGGATGATAATGTTTTTATTTTAGATAATGTATAACTCGGAAAAAGAGATCTTTGTCACTTGCCATTGTAATAAGAGTTAGATATGAACAATACTATATAGATTAAAAAGTCATATACTTAAACTTTACTATTTTGTGTAATAATGTTCTGGCAATGCATAGTCGTACTTGCTGTAAATAACAGTTATACAAAGCAGACTTTTTTGAAATACACAATGTTACTAACAAAGTTTTTACTATACAACAGCACCAATACTTGCTTTTGTGACTGGAAGAAATTTCATCTAAACAATGTTTACTAAAACTATTTTAATGAATAAAAACATATCTACAATATTTGATTGGACATACAAAGCACTTGATTTGTATATAGTCTTCTGCTCATGACTGCTCATTTCCAGACACGGGCAGTCCCCATGGTTCATTGGGGAACGCCTTGTCTGCATGGATTTGTGCATTCCCTAATTGGTTCAGGATGTGGAATCAGTAGGAGAATACACAGGGCGACATTCCAAATGATTTGCAAATGATTTATCTAGTTTCATCAGAAGACACATCCTGGCCTTTCTTTAGTGGGAAGGGATAATAAACACATAACAAAGGCAGACACTCATAACAAGACCTCTTAAAACAAGAAGCCTCGCTGATAGGAAGTGGGACCAACACCCTTCATTTACATGGGGGAGGTTGTTGAGACAAAAGGGGCCGACTAGTAGGTAACGAAACCCGATACACCACTGAGAGGAACTTCTTGTTGGAAGATCTTACTGGAGGAGCTTCGACGAAGAGAACTGAGAAACACAAATGGAGAGAGAGCTGTCCAGAGATGTGTGGGAGGAGGGAGCCCTGGGAAGGAGGACATGAGCTGTTGCCAAGGACGCCCAGGATGGTGTACTGACAGCCTTCATTGCTTTTCTAAAATGATTTTTCCTCTGCCACATTATTTCTGAACCTATATCCCACTACCACAAAATATGCCTTTCAAACGGAACAAAGAGAGGACAGTGCCTCCACAATATTGGTGTTTCACTGTACGCTCATGACTTTTTCCTATTTTTGGGCCGCAAAATTGTGGCACTGCTTGTGAATCTGAGATATTTCTGTCTCTATTGGGTACCAATTTTTTGGCCGCAAATTATTGCACTAAAAAACGCTGGTCTCGGGAGTTCATAGGATGCACTTGTCATACTGAAGGTTTGCAAAGGATTGTGACAAACGGAATTCTGACATGAATCTGTTTCACACGCGTAAAAAAAAACTGAGTTCACCAGACAATATGTGCACCTCAAGGCCTCCTGCTTCATAAATCTGGGCCAATAGACCTACTAGCTAGTTTTCCTGCAGCTCTAAATTGTGCGCCAAACATTTTGAAAAGTGGTGGATTCCTAACAGCGCCCAAATTGTGGGCACTTCTAAAAAAAGTCGATAATTCAGACCCCTCATTGTGCTTTTTGAAACGAATTGATGATTTTCATTGTACGTCACCGTTTGTCAGTAAAAAATGCGAGGGAGATGAGGAATAACCTGGGGTCATGGCGGAGGAAAATGAGGAATATCCTGGGGTCATGGTGGAGGGAGATGAGGAATAACCTGGGGTCATGGTGGAGGGAGATGAGGAATAGCATGGAGTCATGGTGGAGGGAGATGAGGAACAACATGGAGTCATGGTGGAGTGAGATGAGGAACAACATGGGGTCATGGTGAAGGGAGATGAGGAATATTCTGGGGTCGTGGTGGAGGGAGATGAGGAATAACCTGGGGTCATGGTGGAGGGAGATGAGGAATATCCTGGGGTCATGGTGGAGGGAGATGAGGAATAACATGGGGTCATGGTGGAGGG